>PVIJ01006989.1:0-86708 GCA_004024925.1 Scalopus aquaticus | reverse complement strand
GAGAAAAATATCGAATGGTTTCACTTATAACAGGAATATAGGGGAGCCAAATAAGAAAGCAACATTCAGCAGGGAAGGAGGGGAGGGGGAGGGCTCAAGAGGGGGGAGGAGGGGAGCACAGAGGACTATGGTGATGGCTCCACGGGTAAACAGGTGGTGGGTAACTTATGGGGAATACATAATAATGTAAAAGATACGAATAACAAAAATAAATATTATATTAAAAAAAAAAGAAACTTCAGTGTTAGCTTTGAGGCTCCTGTATCCCTGGGGGGAGCCTGTTAAGAATGCAGATTCCTTGGCCCCAAATTAGAATTTCTGGGAGGGGGCAAGAGGGAAACGTTAACATTTCATGTATCTTTTGGAGTAAAATATACATCTCAAAATTTCAGATATACTGAAGGATAATTCGAAAACAATTTCCTTCCAGCTAGTTTTCTAGTCGCCTACTTCTTTTTCTCAAAAGCATGCACTCTGAGTTTGTTCCTTTTCTCCCAAACTTGCCTGGCTCCTCTGTTCCTTTCTTATGGGTCCCTACCTTAGACTTGGCTGGGCATTTGCCCTTGAGGGGCTGGGTAACTTTGGGTGTTTCATTGAGTAACTCTATTTTTCCCCTTCTCTTTCTATGCACACTAATCCTATTAATGTTCTTTTCTATGAAAGGCCTTTTGCACTGAGAGTATGCTTTGTATGTATGTGGAAGATGGCAGAACCCCATTAGACTGTGCACGTTTGGGAGTTTTGGAGTGCCTCTCTGTCTGCTCGCTAACATTTCACCAAAGATGGGAACAACATACTGAGTGAGATAACCAAAACAATGACAAATACTAGGGCAAATAAAGTACTCTGTGTGGAGAAATGTTATAATATGAAAACTGAAATTCTACCATGGTTAAATGTGTATAGTGTGTCTCCTTAGGAGAGATTCCCTAGTCTACTGCATGCAAGGGAGCCATAGCAGAGGTCATCACTCATCCTGTCTCAGAGGAAAGTTACAATTGTTAGAGAACAAAAATTCAACAGAGTCAATTTTAAAGACCCGGTTGACTTTATTCAATGATTCATGAATTGCAGGTGGGAAGGAGCTCTCAGAAGCTGCACAAAATGAAAGGCATTTATAGGTAGAAAGCAACAAGGACAAGGACATTGTACTAAGCAAAAAGGTTGTTGCAAGGTTACTTTCCTTTAAGGGCTGTCAGGGGTCTCTCAGAAGATGGTCTGACTGGTGTTAATCAGGAGATTTCTGCTTGACAGTTTTGAGATCCCATTTTCAGGAGAACCAAAAGTAATTACCTCTTAGTTGAAGTGAAGCTTAGCATCAGTGACCCATTTTGGACCTCTAGTACCACAATTAATGTTCCATACCACCAACATAAAATAAACAGGAGAGATACATGAAAGTATTATAAAATAAAATTATAACACTAAAATTAAGCTAGATAAGATCAATGACAGGGGCCTCCCTGGTGGCGCAGCGATTAAGCGCTGGACTGTGGAGCTGTCAGCAGCTGCAATGAGAGTTCGACGCCCGGCCGGGGAGATTCCCACATGGCATGACAGACATCTCCTGCCTCGCCCACTGCTCCCCTCAGCAGTGTATTTCCATCGATCTGCCTGTTCTGCTCCCCACTCTGTCTCTGGTGAGCCCTCTCGCCGCCCCACGCCTCTGGCCTGTACCCCAGCTTGTATGCATAAATAAATAAATCTTAAAAAAAAAGAGGTCAATGACATTAGTAAGATTTAAATAGGTATTAGAAAAGTACGTTGATGGAAATTAACATCTGTTATGTCCTTAGTATATTTTCTTTTTTGTTGTCTATTTTTGTCCTGGTGGCTTCTTAAAATGCGTCACAAGAAACCTATACTTATGACCCAATAGTATAAATGAATATGTGTTGCGACAGGAATTTTATTGTCACTTTGTGGCAGGAACACAACAGTCATGGAGCAGTTTCTGCTACTTGAGCAGAAGTTCTTGTGCCATTTATTGAAAGCATATAGGCCAGTAAAAGCTGATCATGCAACAATGGTATGAGGAATAAGGTCCGCAGGGTGGGATAGGAAAGGGGGGAAAAAGTTTTGCGAGGGACAGGGAAGGGGGCATCGTGACCATATTTCAAGAGACATTTTCGTCAGCAAAGTTTGATGTTATCACAGACAGAGTTATCCTAGACCATCGTGGAGATAATCACGTAATCAGGTCAACAGTGGCCCAGGCAGCCCAGGCCTGCCTCATGAAACAGGCTATATACTCCGTAGGTAGTCAAGGGAGGCTCTGCTGTGATTTTCAGATAGCAAATAGGTCACAGTTACCCACGAGTGGCCAGCTAGTAGCCAGCTCATAGGAACCCACAAATATGGAGTCAGAAGTGAAAGTTTCCCTATGCCAACACACTCCTTTCATGGACAGAGATACTTACCTCCCAGAGATAACAACTCTTTACAGTTCTGTATTTATCTGTCCTGTCTTAGACCATTCAGTTAGAATTTTGAAAGAAATAGAGCTATCCAGAGATTGGCTCGCTTATAAGCAACCGAAATTTCTTGCCCAGAGATTTGGAGGCCGGGACGTACATTATCAATGTGTTAACAGATCTGCATTTAGTGACACTGTTTCCTGGATCACCTTCTTGCTATATCCTCATGTATCGAAGGGCCAGGTTGCTCTCTGGGTTCCCTTTTATAAAGGCACTAATCCTGCTCATGAGGGTTCCACAGTCATGACATAAGCACCCCCCAAAACACCCTACCCGCTGAAACCATCACCCTGGCGATTAGGTTTCAATATATGAATTTTGAGGGACACGAACATTTAGTTCATTGGCTATTTTTATATACATATTTTTACAAAATAAATGGAGTTATTATGTATATATTTCTGAAACTTTTAATGGACATGTTGCCATTAGTACATTGGATTTGTGTCCTTAAGTAGGTGAAATTCATTGTGTACATATATTAATAGAGTCCATTTTCATTCCACTGTAAAGTACACACAGAGATAACGCTGAATCATACCTTCTTACATTTGTTAAAATGAAAGCATTATAAAAATAATCTGAATTTCTGAATAAGTAGTGCCTGCTTATTGGTCCCAGTAATACCAAATGCCAGTCGTGGTGTCCCTTAGCCAATAAAAGGAAACAGAGTTTGAGGAGAAGGAAAGTGGTTTAATTTGTCCACAAACTGAAGAGGGCAGTGGACTCACATCTGAAAGTCCACGTCCTGCTCTTTGGCAGAGGGCAGAGTTACAGCTTATCCAGAGTCAGAAGGGAGTAACAAGGGGTCGTGGGCAAGGGTTCCCATGTCCATCCTCACACACAGTCTGGCTTCTGGGGGTTTTGATTGAGTCAGCCTGCTTTCCGCTATCACCTGCGGTCAGCAATTCAGATGTTATCTTCCCAGTGATATTCTTTTCCCTTGGAATGTAGAAAACAAAGTTTGTTAAACTTAGAGAAGAAATAGAGGAAATGGTAGAACTTATCTGGTGGGACAGAAAGAGAGACAAGTCCTTCATCGCTTTATCAGCCATTGTATCTCTTTCGCCCATTCATGAAAAGGGAGAACAAATTCATATACAAGACAAAGGTGTGAAAAGCAATATATTCCTAACAGAAGCAAGGACTCTTGCATCTCTGATCTTTAAAAGTGGGAAGTAGAAGAAAACAGACTCAACAATTTCTCTGATAAAAGAACAGAAATGTAGGATAAAAATTAAGGTTAAAGAAAGATTGTGAAAGGGATTATACAGAATAGGCAGAAAAACTTCATGCAAAAACTCTTTCTCAAAGGTTTTTCCTCTTCTTGCCAACTGACCTAGTAAAGGAGAAAGGCGTTTCATTGTTAGAAATGAGAACAAAACCTCAGTCTTTAAAGTCAGCACAGAAAGAGTAGGAAGCAAGAATGAGTTCTATAATGGCGAGGTCCAAGTAGTCCTGGGTATATGCCTTTTTCTAAAACACAAGCCATTCTTAGTTTTTAAGCTTCCACTAGTGGAAATGGAATTTTTTAGGCTTTAGAGTATATATCTAAGGTTCTTTAAAACATAGTCCTGTGCACTGAGAAAAAATATTTCTGAGAGGAAGGAGGAATTAACTCCATAAAAACCTTCTCTTTAAGGAACGTAAGGCTTGATTGCTGATAGGGAAAATAATATCAAAGGAAAATCTCTTGCACTAGAAGACAAAACTTCATGTAGTTAAGGCAAAGGAAAGGGGACAAATAAAAATATTTTTGATAGAAAAGAGGAAGTGACTTTAAATATTATTTCTTAAGAACCCTGCCTCAGGGTTTCAGGCATTTTTAAGGATTTGCCATGTGGGACTGGGGTGGTGGTGGGGATTGGACTTTGTTCCCCTGGCTTTGGCGGGGAGAATTAGCTGTGCTGGGTGGGGTCCTAGGGATCAGCCATAAAGCTGTCTACTGTTAGATATTGCTACGTAGCATGAGCCCAGGAACTAATACTTTCCAAACAGATTCCAAGCAATTTCCACTTGATGGGGATTAGAGTTGCGGACTTCGGAGATCCCTTCTGTCACCTGGAATGAAAATCTCAATGGCAGACAGAGTTTATCAAAAGGAGTATTTGAACCCCAGGGAACAGATTTCACTCTGTGAGAACTGCCAACAATCACAAGTTTGAGTTTGGTTTTTATAGTTAGGAACAGTGAGGCACTGATGTCATAATGTAATTATTCTTGAGGAGGGGGCTTCTGGTCCTGAATTATCTTGCCCTAACTTAAGGTCAGAGACTATCTATGTATAGAGGAAGGAGAACCACATCTCTGATTTCTAAAGGTGCCTCCACAAGGAGGCTGCAGAGGCCACACCCATTGTTTCAACCTTCCTCTGGCTTCTTAGTCATCAGTGGGGGTTGAGAGGCTGATTTACCCATAGGAAGCACATTTTTGCAAACTATAGAAATGATCCCTGAAAGTATAGTCTTAGGAAGCACATTTTTACACACCTGCTTTAGGACCCTCCGATCCATTCAGCTGGCTTTGCTCTCTTGTCTGATGAGGGGGGAAGTTTGGGGTTCCCAAAACATTTTATAATACTTTCTCTCTTCCAATACTTCCAGCAATGTTATTAAATGAAATAGCCATATTTACTCAAATCCCCTTCAGCTGGGCTGACATTGGACAGGAACACAGGGTGGCTCTGCGTGGTGGGGAGACTGCGGGGTGGGAGGGTGGTGGGAATCTGCAGAGGTATTTCTAGCAGGGCCTCATTAATACAAACAGTTTGAATTAAAGTCTTGCAAAATTCATGGTCGTGTGGCTGGGGAAAGGGTCAGACAGGAGCAGGAGCTGGCAGGGGCGAGCTCCACCTTCAGGGTGCTCCCCCCAGTTGGACCCAGGGGCTGGAGGGGCCTTAGAACATTTCCAGAAAGATCCTGCAAAAGCACGGGGAACCCTGAGTTATAAGGCCCGGAACAGGAACCCTTGTTGCTCCAGGGTGAAATTTACCCACTTTATTATTATTTTTTTTAAAGATTTATTTATTTATATATACAAGCTGGGGTACAGGCCAGAGGTGTGGGGTGTCGAGAGGGTTCACCAGGGATAGAATGGTGACCAGAACAGGCAGATCGACGGAAATCCACTGCTGAGGGAAGCAGTGGGCAAGGCAGGAGAGGTCTGTTGTGCCATGTGGGATTCTCCCAGGCCCGGGTCGAACTCGCGTCGCAGCTGTGGACAGCTCCACAGTGCAGCGCTCAACCGCTGCGCCACCAGGGAGGTCCGAAATTTGCGCACTTTAAAATCCTCATCTGGATAGATGTCTAGGAGTGGAATTACGGTGGGGGAGTGGAATTCGTGGTGAGTGCACTCTGGTGGCAATACCTGATGGGGATACCTGAATGTGACCTCAGTTAAAAGTAAATAAAGAGGGCCTCCCTGGTGGCACAAAGGGTTAAGTCTCAGCACTATGAGGTTGTCTGCAGCCACTGTAGCACAAGTTCAATCCCTGGGCAGGGAGCTGACCCACATGGTGCTGCAGACCTCTCCTGTCTCCCCGCTGCTCCCCTCAGCAGTGTATTTCAGTAGATCCACCTCTTCTGCTCCCCACTCTGTCTCTGGTGAATCCTCTCACCCCCAACACCCCTGGTCTATACCCCAGCTCTTGTATGCATAAATAAATACATCTTTAAAAAAAAGAAAAAAAATCATCATTTGGGATTTACATAGGAGGCATGAAATTAAAGTTGGTAGATTAAAGAGTATCTGAGACAAATACACTGAATAAGATTAAGATTTAAAAAGCTTTTTTTATCATTTCATTTTAAACTAAATGTATGCCTTATTTTCACCTCCTGTTTTTAATTTTCATTTAAATAAAATCTTAATGGCATGTAGCTTATCAAGTACCAGGAAGCAGAAGAGATGATATACCACCAAAGAGATTAATGTTTTAAACATGGATAATGATGTAATAGAAGAGAAGTTAAAAACTGAATAGTCATTCTACTTGGAAAGAATTAATATAAAGCCAATGCGCAATGAAATTCTTTAGTTTCTAATATTTTTAGCTCCAGTTTGAAGGTAAAAGAGAAAAGCTGCATATAGATTTTTTTTTAAATAAGAGAACCCAATCATTAAGTATTTTAGGCTGAGAAAAAGAAAAGAAATTTGTATTCATAAAAAGCAACTTAACACTATGTGACATATCCTTTATCAGAAACCTACTTCTCTTAAAGACTATGAGTGAAAGAGAAAGTAGTTTTATGTAGACAAAAATCTCTAGACTAATACAATAGAATTTCACTACTTTAAGGCTAAGGTATAAGAAGAAACATAAAAATAAATGTTTTCACAGGGATGAGAAAGTAACTTCATGTACAGTTTCCTGAATAGAAGAATAAAATCTTACCTTCAAGTGTGTGTGTGTTGGGGGAGAGGGGAGGAGGGGAGTAGAATGGCAGTATATTTGATGTTAAAAAAAAAAATGGTTTCATGTAAATCTAAGCATCCCACTTTAAAACTATGGATCAGGCAAATAACAACAGCAAGGTCTTTGATTTCCAGGTAAAAGAAAGAATGAAGAATATGCATGCCTAGGGCCTCCCCGGTGGTGCAGCGGTTGGGCGCTGTGCTGTGGAGCTATCAGCAGTGGCAAAGACAAGAGTTCAACGCCCAGCCGGGGAGATTCCCACATGGTGCAGCAGACCTCTCCCGCCTCTCCTGCTGCTCCCCTCAGCGGTGTGTTTCTGTTGATCTGCCTGTTCTGCTCCCCACTCTGTCTCTGGTGAACCCTCTCGCCACCCCACGCCTCTGGCCTGTATCCCAGCTTGTATGCATAAATAAAATAATCTTAAAAAAAAAAAGAATATGCATGCCTAATAGCATCAAAGAGTTGCTCCATGCCACATTGTCTTTCTAAGAAATCCTCCTTGGTTCTATTTTTAGGTCTGCCAAAATTAGGGCAAGTGCCCTTTCAGCTTGACTGTACCTGGAAGCTTTTGATCTTGGAGAGAAATTTCAGACAGCAAGGGCCAGAGGTCATCAGAGAAATCCCCTGAGGCTCCTGCTCTTTACCCGAAGTCTTTTTTACAACTTCCAGATCCTGCTCCCAGACTGGGTGTGTCTGTCTGTCAGGACATGCAGAAGACAGAGGGTTGTCCACCCCATTGCAATGGAGTGTCTGCAGGTGTGACCTGGTGAGTTTTCCAAGGATTGGGGTTGTCTTTCTGCCATCAGTTACTTTGCCCACAGCAGACACAGTGGGCTCACGGAGATTTCTCTTCATATCCTCTACTTCATTTGGGTCCCCAGGAGGCACAATTATCCTCATCCCCTTAGAAGCATGAAAACACAGGAGCATGGTTTCCCTCTAAAGGGGGTTTTGAAGGATGAGGCTGTCAAAAATTCACCTTCTCCTCCCTTGTGTCAGCTGTACAGCCTGGCTTCTGAGAAGAGACGGAAATTACAGTTCCTTACTGAAGAACAGTAACTAGTAGTGCTCTGTGAATCCCATCTGCTTCCTGGGAGAAGAAAGAATCACTAGATGGCTGTATTGGGGTCTCTGTCTCCATGTTGGGGTGTCTGTAACTCCTGTGAGAGGTGTTAAAGGCTGGACTAGAGAAAAAGAAATTAGCTTTGGGGAGACTCCCTAAGACAGGAAGAAGCGAACATACTATATGGGAAAATCTACTCTATGGGAGAACAGAACTTTACATCTATTATGCAGAGATACACACAAAGAATATTTATGATTGTAAAGGGACTAAAACAAGCAAACCAAAACAAAAAAGGAATATTTATGATTGTTGAGGGTTGAGGGTGTTCAGAATGTTAATACCCATCGTCTCGACATAGCTGTGCTACACCAAAAAAAAATGGGCAGATGGAGATACAAACATGAGCTTTACTACTGAAAGAAAGTGGGGTGGAACGACATGACTTAGACTTGTGGCCAAGAGGACCTTCATATTCTTTGAATTAGGGAGCCTTTCCCTGCCTGGTGAAGCTGGACAACCACAGGTCCCTAAAGGTACAACAGACTAGACCAAAATACATGAAGGTCAGCAGATCACTCCTGCCTTTTTCTCCCTTGACCTTCTTGTAGCATTTAAAACAACTGATGATGCCCTGCCACAAACACTTCTTTCTCTTGGCTTCAGGGACACCAGCTTCTCTGGGGTGTCCTTTGATTTCATTGACTATTCCTGCTGGTTTCTTCTGCTGGCCCTTCCTCTTCTCCCTGCACTGACTGTTAGAATGCAGTGGGGCTTAGTCTCCCTCACCCCCTTCCCTGCTCTCCTCTAGGACCTCACTCCTTTAGTGATTTCATTCAAACGTGGCTCCATGTTAATGATCCCCCACATTTGAATCTCCAGCTGAGACTTCTCCCTAAACTTCAGATTCTTATATCCAATGGCCTACTCATCACTTCTACTTGCATGTCCAATTGGATGTCCAGTTGAACACATCCAAAGTCACACCCTGGTGTTTCCCTTTCAGACTGTTCCTCTGTGTCTCCCTTTCTCTAGTTGTTCACATCAAGAGTCTCAATGTCTCCTTGATTTCTCTTTCTCTTACAGCACACATTCAACTTGTCAGCAAATCCTACAGGCTCTACCTTCAAAATAAATTAGGAATCTTAACACTTCTCCCCACCTCTATGGCCACCACCTTCATATTAGCCACCATCAAGTCTTGCATGGATTATTGCAGTAGTTACAAAGCTACCACTTTCATAGCCTATTTTTAGAACCGCAATGTGATCCAAAGGGGCCTTTTGGAAATCTAAGTCAGGCCAATGGTTCCATGTTCAAAAGCTTTCGAAGACTTCCTATGCAACATGGATCAAAAGCCAAAGCCTTACTTACATCTGTCAAGTCTACATGACCTGTCTCTGCTCTGTTCCTATCTGACCCCATCTCTTACTCATTTCTCCCTAAAACCTCCCTCTCCAGCAACATTCTTTTTTATTTTTTTCTTTTAAAATTTAATTTATATCCTTTACATTATTGTGTATTCCCCGTAGGTTTCCCACCAACACTTCACCCATGAACCATCACCAAGTCCCTTGTGCTCTTTTCTCCCCTATTTTGGTCTCTCCCTTTCCCCCTGCCCTGTAGAATATCTCTTATTTGTGGTTGCCTGTCAGTTGCTTTTGTTTATGTTTTGTGTGCTATTTTTTCTTTCCGATTTCTCATTTGGCTCTCTTAGATTCCTCTTGTAAGTGATACCATTTGATATTTTTCTTTTTTCTTCTGGCTTATTTCTCTGAGCATGATCCCTTCTAGCTCCATCCATGTTCTAGCAACATTCTTGCTGTTCCTCAAAAAGGCCAGGCTGGCATCTCCCTCAGAGGCTTTTCACTTGCTATTCATAAGTCTTGTTCAGTTGTCACCTCTCACTGAGGCCTTCTCTTCCCTTCCCATTTAAAATTGGACATCCTGCCTCACCCCAACACCCTCCCTACCCTCCATTTCTCCTTACTTATTCTATTTTTCTCCATCACACTCATCATCATTTGACACCATTATTTGACATCATTTGCTTTGAATATATTTTATTTAGTGATCTTTTCCCTTGCTTGACGTCACTGCTCTCACAAACACATACAGCACAAGGGCAAGGATTCTTTCCTGTTTTGTTTCATTCCCAGTAACCAGATTAAGGCCCAGAAAATGATGCTCATCCAAACATGTATGGAACAAATCATTTAAAGAATGAATGAATGAGTGATGCTAAGCATATCCTTCTTCCTTCTTCTGAACTCACCAATCAGAAACTCTCATCCTCCGTGATGCTCTAGTGGAAACCCTCTGCATGGAAATCTGAGAATTGGTGAGTGTTTCCCCCCTAAATGGTGGAGGAAAATGTAAAAACTCATTACAAAACATTTTCTAAAATTGGACCAGTGTGGGCTTTTAAGAGAGAGGAAGTAGAGGAAAAGATCAACTACATGCAGAATCTCCCAGGTAAAGAACAAACTCAGATTTTTATAACTCAGAAAAAGAAATAAAATGGCACAATTTGTGTCAGGAAAGTAGGAATTACCTTTATGCAAAATCTCATCTCTAAGCAGCTCACATTTGGTCTTTAAAATTAAGGCAAGGGAATAAAAAGTAACGACTCAGATGAAAGAATAAAAATCATAGGAATATTAAAACATTCATATGAAGGGAGAATATTTATGGTAAGAACCAAGAAATGAAAGATTTTGTGAAATGGACAAGTAAAAAAGTAGTTTGTTATATAGTGTTTTGAAAAAGATTCCCAGAGTTCTTTAGTTATTTAAGGACAAGTTCCTAGAAGGAAAACAATACAAAAAAGAATGAATGAAAATATTTGTGTTAGTTAAGGTGGAGTAGTTTTATTTGTCTTACAACCGCTGCAAGGGTTGTGGTTACGTGATTCTTTGAGTTCTGCCATTGTAATTACTCCTCTTAAAACCTTAAATGACATTCTAGAGGGGAATTAAGCATCACATCAACTATTGTGTTGTTTTAAATTTGTGGTTGATGAACCACACTCAGTGCCACACCCAGAGAGCAGGCAGCAGTGGGTGGTGATGAGGTTTTAATAGATTCTGGTGGAATCAAGATTACAATGGGAAATGTTTATGAAACAATTTTTAGGTTTCATAGAACTGAGAAAATTATGTTACAACAAAGTGCTTCCAGTAAGGAAAATGGAATGGATTTATTGTATAGGAATGAGAACATGGGATAGCATTTAATATGACTGGGTGTGTGGTAGAACTTTTTTTTTTTAAAGGGAAAGACAATCTTGTTCCCTGTACAATATGTCCATTTACAGAGTCGGCTCCTACTGTGTATAACATAGAAACGTGATAAGACATTAGAGGTGTGTAGATACATAGGAAGAAACTAAGAAGTTGATTTTACACCTCTAAGAATGAAGAGTTAAATATATAAAAATAAGAAACCCACATGACTTGGAAAGGTAAAATGACTTTCACATATGCAGGTGCGCGGAGATGCCCACTGCCCTAAAGTCTCAGGGACAGGGAGGGGGAATTCATCTGTCAAATGTCTGGAGATCTGACTCACAAGGGAGAATGTGTGCAGCATGTATCTCATGTGGTCATTTGCCTACCACTCATGACAGATCAACAAGGAGGTGAGAGTTGATTTCCACACCCTGTGTGGGGGTATCATCTACAGACGATAGCCCAGCAGTGTCACTGGGGAAGCCCAGTGTCATGCTGGGAGGGAGAGAGCCCTGTGTCTTCCCATGGCTGACAGGGAACCTTGGAAATGTTGGCTGCAGAGGGCCTGGCGCGGGAGTGATGGGGAGAGGTGCAGTGAGCTTCACAGGAGAAGGGAGATGAGCCCTGTAAGGTTGAATTGTTTGTATGATAAGAAGGAAATCAATAGCACCTACATTTTCTTTCTTGGCAGAACAGGAAAGAGGTGACAAGTCAGAATTTGTGCCTCTTTGTGGTCTGAGGGACAAAGCAGGTGCAGTTCAGGCCTCGTGACCTCCTTCCTCCAGTGTATTCTCCACACGGCAGCCAGTGGGCTCCTGTCTCGTGGGGATTAAAGGTCTTCAGTGTCAAGGCCTTTGAGGCTTCCCATCTCCCTAGGCCTGTCACCCCCAGCTCTCAGCCACCGGCCTCCGCTCGCGGGTTTCCTCCACAGAGCCGGCGCTTTTCTGACACCCGCTGTTCTTTTCTCTTTACATAGTCCATTAAATTATTTAACGATGTTCCTATTATGTTGATTTATAACTGTATATGATTTAGGGATATAGGGATAACATACACCTTTACAAATGTATGTTATACCACGACCACCACCAGACCCCCAGTAATCCTCTGCCATAGTGCAGTGAGCCCCCTTCTCTCTTGACTCCCCTTCTGGAAGCCTCAGCTCTGCAGTCAGATTTCGAGGGTTTGTTTTTGTTTTTTTTCCTGCTTCTATGTTTTACACAGCCAATTTCGACCCATTCTTCAGGTCTCAGTTTCTCAGAAAGCCAGGTCCCGCTCCTTCCCACCCCCCAATCTATATTCTTCCTGGAATTGTCTCTCCTGACGAGGTTCTCTCTTTTCATAGGGTGTATCACGATTTATAAGGCTACGTTATTGGTTATTTGCTTACGGCCCATCTCTGCCACTAATTCGCAAGGCCTTTGAAGGCAGGGACTGACCTGGTTCTGTCCACTATGTCATGCCCAGCTCTGTGGAAAGAGTTGGCTGGGAATGCCCCAAGAGGAGGATACAGTGAGTGCACCCCAGAAGCAGGGCACTCAATATCTGTGTTATGTTTCTGTATGTATGCTTGTTTGTATGTGTTTACATGTTTATGCATGCATGTGTTATGCTTTTCCATGTAATGGTTCCTTATGGAGACTCAGAGATGAGATGACCTGAAATAATGGTCAGAAAAGCTGAGACCACCAGATTAATGAGAGGAGTGGGGGAGTGACAACACGAGGCCAATGTGGAGCATGTAAGCACCCCCAAGGGGTAAACATGGGGGGAGGGGTGTCTTGCAGTCATGCAAGATGGCTGCTCGGACCATGGCTTTAGGATAAAGAGAAGCTACGGAAGAATCTGAGGCTATCTGGATTGCATGAATTAAGAAATGTGAATTTAGGGCCTCCCTGGTGGCGCAGCGGTTAAGCGCTGCGCTGTGGAGCTGTCGGCAGAGGCGACGTGAGTTTGAGTTTGAGTTTGTAGCCAGCCTGGGAGATTCCCACAAGGCAGGGCAGACCTCTCCTGCCTCGCCTGCTTTCCGTCGGTCTGCCTGTGCTGCTCCCCGCTCTGTCTCTGGTGAACCCTCTCGCCACCCCACACCTCTGGCCTGTACCCCGGCTTGTATGCATAAATAAATAAATCTTAAAAAAAAAGGAAATGTGAATTTAGAAAAAAGTTCTATTCATTGTAAGTTATTAATAATTAACTATATAAAGTCTCCCCTCCTTTTGCCTTCTTTTTTTTCTAAATGTTTTACATCTTTCCTCATAATGGCATAGGTATGCATTCAGAAATTCACATTTATCTAGTGAGCATTTTGGGGCAGTGTGCTCTGCATTGGATAGGACTGAGAAAAGACACAAAATCAAATCTCATTTCTATTCTTTAGGAACTCAATGTTTAGTAGGCGAGGTTTTGTGTGTGTGTGTGTGTGTGTGTGTGTGTGTAGGAGTTTTAATATGACAGGTATATATTCAATCTGTGGGGGAGACAAGGTGATGGAACCAGAATCAGAGACTGTGGAGAAGAAATGTGTCCACCAGACTTTTTGGTGAAATATTATGTGACCTGTGACTTCTCCCCTGTGATCTCTGGAATCTTTAGTCGAAATATGCTTGATCCATGGGGTTATTGTTGATGTTTGAAACTGGTAAAGGGCTGAGCATCGATTGAGGTTTTCAAGGCTCCAAAACAGCAACTTCTGGAGGTGATAAGTGCCCAGTAAATGGTAGCCCTGGCCCTTCCCATCACTCCCACACGTGCTTTGGGGGACACATAAACCAGCCAGGATGGGGACCTTGAGGACAGAGAGCTGAGCTGTCCTGAGGTGCGGGGTGGGTCTTTAATCACACAGTTCTTCTTAGACACATATTTCTGCCAGAAGAACTCAACAATTTCATGGCCTAGAAAAGGGGAAAACGACATAGTGAAGGATGGACTTTGACTTTTAGAGGTGACCCACCCCCTTCCTCCTTCCCTTCTGGCAACGACTCATAGATCCTACAGCCCAAGATCATGTTAAAAATTTTTTAGTTCATCTTTTCATTTGGTTTCTCTGTATACAATATGCGAGTGAAGTCACAGTGTTTGTCTGACTTATTTCAGTAAGCATTTTGGGGGTAAATACCCATAAGTTGGATAACTTATTTGAATGGAATTCCTATGTTTAAGTTTTTGAGGAATCTCTACACTGTTTTCCATAATAGCTGCACCAATTTAAATTCCCACCAACACTGTAGAAGGGTTCCCTCCCCCCCACATCCTCTGACACTTAGTTCTTGTCTTTTGGACAAGATAATAACCATTCTCAGCAATGCTATCTCACTGCTATTTTATTTATTTTGAAATGAATTTCATTTTAAGTTTGCATTTAATAATATTTTCCAGAAACCTTCATCTATACTTTAAATTGATTTTTGCAGATCCTTCAGTCTTTTGTATTGCCACTTATTAGATATTTTAAAGAACATTTTTAAAAATTTATTTTCTTACATTGTTGTTAATTTTTGGACAATATTTGATTTCTCCCCTCAGGTGTAGTCCCCATAGTTCTCCCACCATCCCTGTGATCCATCATCATAGTCCCTTGTGCTCTTCCCTCCCCTATTTTTATCCCTCTAGCTCCCCTACTGTATGCATCAGATCTATGGTCAGCTTGTGAGTTTTGTCTTTTTTCCTGATCCTTTGTTTTGGTTTCTCTACATTCTGTATGTAAGAGAAACCATCCAATATTTATCGTTCTCCTTGTGACTTATTTCACTTAGCATAATCTCTTCTAGCTCCATCCATGTTGCCACAAATGGCATGTGTTTATCTCTTTTGATCACTGAGTAATATTCCATTGTGCATATACCACATCTTCTTGATCCACTCATCTGTTTGGGGGCATTTAGGTTGTTTTCATATTTTGCCTATGATAAATAGTGCTGCAGTCTCACTGCTATTTTGATTTTGCAGTTCTCTAATAATAAGAGATGAACATCTTTTCATGTGCCTGTTGGTGAGCTGTATATTTCCTTTGAGAAGCGTCCATTCAGATCCTTTGCCTATTTTTGAAATGGGTTGTTTATTTTTTTATTGTTGAGTTTTCTGAGTCCTTTGTATATTTTGGATATGAATGTCTTACTGGATGTCTGAGGTAGCTTTGCCATTTTAAGAGCACTAAAACATGAAATGACTTTGACTGGTGGGAAATACAGGAAGAAATAAGTGTTATTGGAATGGAGGCCAAAATAGCCATGAGGCCTGGAAGTCCCAGTGGTACCAGGAAAGGAAAGATGGTACTGGTTCTGAGAAGAAGCAGGGAAAGCCAGTAGGAGGGCCAGAAGCAGTAGAAGTGGCCACTGGGGCCAGGAAATGGTATCACATGAGCAGATGTGATCAAGAGCCCATTTAGGACAATTAGGAATTTTGAACTGTACTTGGGAGATCACAAAGGTAATAAGCAGCAAATCTGGAGTCCCTCTACTATTGGGACCTGGGGAGTTTAGGACAATATTCCCACTGTAGATCAGGGCAGGGAGAACAGATTGTTGTGATTTTCAGAGGAAGGGTTTCTTCTCTCTACAACAGGTACAGCAACCAGCAGGTCAGGCTGTCTCTAGATGGCTCTCCCCAGCAACCCTGGCACTTCTTCCTGGTGAACTGGCAGGGGAGGTAAGCCAAGTCAGGAAGCCCCAGGCATTTGCATTTACCACAGCAGGTGGTTGGACAGCTAAGGTACTCACCTGCCACCAGGTAACTGGAGAGGAACTTGCAGGCAAGAGTCCTGATTCATATGGTGACTGTTTAGAGTATTTCCTTTAAATCGAATTAAAAGCACTGTTCTGAACTGCAGTTCCTGTGTTAAAATGGAAAAAAAAAAATGGTTGAGGAATGGAAGAGGTCTCCAGAGGGGACAAGGAAAGCAAAGAGTAGGGACACACAGGGATCTGGGAGGGAGGGATTCCCTATCAGCTGCTTCCTTCTCTCTGAAAATCATAAACATCAGAAAAAACTGGGGTGATTATGGGGAAAGTGCAAATGCCATAAAGAGGCATGGGAGTCTGAGGGGCGAGAGATGACACCTCTCTGGGATGTGTCCGTTCATACATATTTATAAGTGTATGTACCCACATGAGTATTCTGGGTGACTATACAGTTTGAAGCAAACTTTGAAACAAACTAAACTTTATACAATTTTATTTTACTCCCATCCCCTAAAAAGGAACTCTTCTAGAGTATACCCATCTCAGAAAAGTTGGAGAGATGTTCTCCTTTCTTCCTGTCTTGTGTAAACTTATTCTTCCAGTCCAGCCACAATGCTCTCCTAGAAATGCAAATTCACTCAACTGATACTTCCTCTATCCTATCACATTTAAAGGAACTTTTTCTGTCTTCACATCTCAAGAATGTGTGGCAACCTACCCATCTGACACCAGGCAAAACACAACTGGCTAGCTGTGACTTGCAGTGTTTCTCCTAGATGATGACCTATATAGATGTAAAATATGGTTTTACATATTTTGCCACTTCCAGAGAAGTGGAAACAGGAGAAATTTCAAGTATTATAAGACGCTGATAGAAACACTGTATAAACAATTAACCCATTAAATTATTACCAAGTTTGTTATTAAGCTAAATTATTTAATTGTAAAACACTAATAAATTATTAATAAAAAGAAGGGCTAACCTTTCAAAAACATGTGGTAGTTGACAGGCAGTATTTGCACGTATCCATTTAATTTTCAGCACAACTTCATGGAATAGGAATGATTTGATCGCCATTTTACAGATGCGATTGAGGCAAAGAGACCTTTAGCAACTAGCCCTAGGTCTGGCAGGCAGCAAGTGCTAGAATCGGGGTTTGAACTCAGGTGGCCAGACTGTCAGCGTCAGTGACAGGTTTTCGTGGAGAACAGGGTGTGGGAATGGTTGTTGGAGTCTCTTGGGTTACCCTCGCGGGATAATTGTTGACAGTTTCTCCTCGGCACGAGGTTGCCTCCAAGTGAGAGGTATCTAAGAGCTTTGTTTGACACTAAAATTCACATCACTTTTCCAGATCTGTTTTCTCTTCAGTAAAAACAAGAAGGGTGGGAGGAGATGGTCCCCACTATCCCTTCCACTTCTAAGATAAGTAACATCTCCAGCGTTTTTGCACTACAATGCTGGCTTCTTGGTACCTGTGGGGAAGAAGCAGATCAATTTGCTTCCTAGAACCTTCCAGCAAGAAGCTTCAGGGTATCGGTAACAAGATGCGAAGTTTAGAGCTCCAGAAAAGTGCGATCTTTACCCAAGAAACTTAAACATAGTTACTATAATAGATGCCTACTGAGTGCTTTGTTTTAAAGTGATTATATAATTCTCACAGGAAGCTTGTGAAGTGGGCAGTATTGTCTCTATTTAAAAACTGAAGCTGAAGCTTAGTCACACCAGGTGCCTTGCCCAAGAGGGCCTAGGCAGGAAGGGATGCGGGCAGGCTTCAAATCCAGTTTCACTCCAAAGCTCACAAGCATTTCACAACCCGCACCTCCATTCACATTTGTCATCTCGTTCCATTTCCACGGCAAGCCTGTGGGGTCCTTATCCCTTCCCCCTTTTACTGAGGAGGGAAGTGAGACGCAGGGACTCAGAGGCAAAGGGACTGGCGGGAGTAGGGGGTCTGGCTTGGAGCAGGAGGTAGAAGAGCCGGCGAAAACGTGCACGTGGGCGCCCGCGACTCCCACCGCCTCAGGTCCCGGCCACGCGCTCCGCCCGGCTGCACTACACTTCCCGGCAGGCCGCGGGCGCGCGCACGCGCACTCCGGCCTCCGCCATGGCGACCGTGCTGTCCAGGGCGCTCAAGCTCCCGGGTAAGGAGCCTCCGTCTCGCGACCACCCCAACCGCGCCGGGCCGGGGGAGACCTGGAGACTAGGTTCTGGGGGCGAAGCCGGTGGGGGGCTGACTCCAAATCGCGCGGAGCTGCAGGGGCACGGAGGCGAGTCGGTGCAGTCCCCCGCGGGCTGGGGTCCGGGCGCCAGCAGGGGGCGAGAGGGGCTCCCGGCGAGTCGGGGTCGCGCGCGCGGGCGAGTCTGGGAGACGCCGGGGCAGGCGCGGCTGCTGGGCGCGGGGCAGGTGGCCCCGAGGGCGGGCTGGCGCGGCGAATGCCAGCGTGCGTCGTCGTCGTCCCCCGGGGAGAGCCGGGGAGGGAAGCATCCTCCCAAGGGCTTCGGACCGGGCACCCCAGGGTCTCCAGCCCCCTGCGTCTTGGGCTGGACCTGGGCTGGGGCTGGGGGCCGCCGGTCGGAGAGTGACCGTCAGGAGCAGCCTCTCCACTCAGTGACAGCATTGACGCAGCCCTGAGGTAGGTGGCACAGGCATTTCCCGTCCTAGTTTGCAGAAGGGGAAAAATGAGAGCTAGGTATTTGGCTAATTGACTTCTCCAAGGTCGCACAGAGCAGTGGGAAAGCCTGGACTGGGACACCGGGGGGCTTCAGACGCCAGATCCTGGCCTTTTCATTCTGTCGGGTCAGCCTTGGCCCTGGAGGCTAAGCATTTATGAGGGAAATGACTTGGCCCCTGCCAGTTGCGGGTGAAGTATGGAATATTCTTTGAGGAGGCACTAGTAGCGATGACAACTTCTAGGACTAATTCAGTACTTTGGGCAGCAGCTCCAAGTTTTTGTTTTTTGTTTTTTTTTCTTCTTCTTAAACCTTCAGAATGGGACTGTGCTGTTAGAATATTGCTCTTTTCATAGGTTTATTTTTCCCAAGTAAATTTTAAATTTTAAAGCTTTAATTTTTTTAATGGTTCTATGTCAATAAATTGTAAACCTCAAGCTATCAACATTTGTTTGCTGATAGATAAGATGTTAGTGGGAAGGCAGTTGCTTTCAGTGGCATTGTTAAAAAGGGCTAGTTGGGTGTCTGGTAGAGATCCAGCATGAGGCCACAGGGGGGACTTGGGGACCTTTTTCTCAGGAATCTTTCAGTTTGTGCACTGTGCCTTGGATGACACTGGGCTGGAAATGAATTTGATAGGACCTTGCATTTCTGTCCCGACCCTTATGACTTGGCATTTTGTTTTACACGGGCTCATTAGAACATTGGAAGGAACACACTGATAATATCTCTCTTGCAATGATTATGTAACATTGGAATTAAATGTACCTTTACCTGAGGGATTCTTTCTTTAACGTTGCACAAAGTAGCCTTGTGTATCATTAAAGTAGAATGACAGCCTCCCAGAGGAGTGATGAGATGTCAGACATAGTTAGTGCCCATGGGTGTCATATCAGACATTAAGCTGTATTTCTTTTTTTCTTAAGGATTGGTTATTTCTTTTCAGCTTAGGTAATTGCTGTTCTCCTAGGATGGGAATGCAAGAAAATCTTCCTTTTGGAACTCATGAGCTTTTTTTGCATTCTCACATCGTGAGTCTGTGATGTTATTACTCCTTGGTTGCAGCGACTTGGTTAGCTGACAGGGTAGGGAATGCAGGTGGAAGGCAGCTTGAGCCTGATTGGTCAGGGACATCTGGCTCTATTTTGTACCTAGGTACTATAGCTATATGTTCTTTTATGTAATGTGGGCTTCCTTCCTGTCCCTCCATCCTTGCACTTTTCCTTGTCTCCTTGCCTTTCCTCTCCCCACACAAAGTACACTTTTGAGCTTTTGTATTAGTATAGAAGTTGCTTTCTCAGGGCTCTTTTGGAAATCCTATAATTAGGTCTATTTGGACTACTCGTGTCACTTTTGTTAACTACCTCATGTCACCTTGTTGGTTAATATGTTCACTATTTTTACATGAAAGGAAGCAGAATAGGATGGTGACTAAGAGGAGGCTTGAGTTCAAATCCATTAACTGGAATATAATAACAGTGATGTTGTCACGGAGCTACATACCCTATCACATGCGGGCCTTGCAAAGTTATTTGGCATATTGCAAGAGGTGAATGTGCTTAAGATGTTTGTTAACTTTTGACCTATGTTAATTATTCCCTCTGTGTTAGCTGTTATTATTATGATTGTTAGCACCATGATCATTTATCACAATGGATACCTGCAGGAAGGCCTGATGTCACATGGACTGCTGACAGAGATGAACTACTTCCCGAAGAAAGAGCAGTTGTTGTAATCTATTACATACCTTTCCACTAAGCTCATGGAAACTGGAAAGTGTTTGGCTCACATGCATGGAAGGGTTAATTATTAATGGAAAGACAATGTGGTATTCATAAAGCAGCTTGGACACCTTATCTTAAATATATCTTATTTTTTGGTCCATTTAAAAGTTTGACGGTCAAATATTGAAGTGATTATCAGAGCATAATTTATTGTTGGCTTGTTTTATTATGTGTACCTTAGATTGATTATGTGCCTCTGCCTAAAGTAATCCATGGTGTGAACTGTTTACTTTTAACTGCAGTAGAGTGTAGAGACTATGTGAAGTACAATACGTGCTGTAAAATAGTATACAGTATAGTATATTTTCCTGTATATTTTGAGTTACAGCTTGATTTATGCATTTTCTATGCCATTGAGAAGAAGCTACTTAACCAGGATCTTCAGTCTTTTTAAATGGGGAAGTGATGCAGTTGTGGAAAGTTAATTTATATTGATGTGTTATGAAATCAATGCCCTTTCTTATTATTCTTTGAAAATCTTTCATTGATTAACAGTCTGGGCGGTGGCAGAAATCAGCAGAGAAGAGAGTGCTAAAGTCTCCTGAGCTTTGAAGCATGGATTTGATGTTCAGCGCCTCATCTTGAGTGTATCTTTAGGCAAATCAGTGTGCTTTATACTTCACTCTCTCCTGCCTTTCTGTGATTAGATAGAGGAAAGAAATCTTTACTTAGGAGTTCTCTCACCAGAACCTTCAGTCTGTAATAATTAAGCTGAGGTTTTTCTTTGCTCTGTCTGAAAAAAAATATGTTAATAGTGTGAAAGTAAATATTTATCCTTCACAAGAGTTTGCTCAGGAACTGGTCATAGTCTTTTATGATCTTGTAAAGAAAGACTCAGAGTAAAATAGCCTGATTTCTTGGACCATGCACCTGTGTTTTCTCTGAAGACTTTCTCTGTATTGCTCCATGATCTCTCAGTAATTTTAAAAAATGTGTGTTACTGGGAAGAAGTCAGCCTTTTTATTACTCTCATTAAGTGACTTGAGTCTTTTTCCCTTGGCCTGCCTGCTTGCAGGAGTCTTTGTCCTTGACATTCAGTGTTTGTATGAGGATATGTTTCAGTATTGATTAGTCTGTATCAGTTTTTCTTGGGGCTCAGTATGCCCTTTGTTCTGCAGTATTGCTTTATTGTGGGGACTTTTTGGTATATGTTTTAAATATTTTTGACTTCATTTTCTATTCTCTTCACTTATGCATTTACTGCATCACCTTTGTTCTCTATATTGCTTTCTTTCTCATCCTCTTATTTATTCTTAATCAAATTTCATTGATTTGCCCTATCTATAACTATGTAGTTTTGGGAGTACAACTTCACATCTTCGTCAGTGCACATCCTTCACTCCTTCTCCACCAAAACTCCAGTGCCAATGCTCTGTCACACTCCCCCTGCCACCTCCTCTTGCCTTCCTTCTTCCCCCTCCCCTCTGGTAACCACCATCGTTTTTCACAGAGTCTAGGAGATATTTTTATTGTGTTTTGCCAGTTTGTTTTCTTTGGTTATTTATACTACACAAGTGAGTGAAGCCATTCAGTATTGGTCTTTCACTTTCTGACTTATTTCACTTAGCATATAACCTCAAGATCTATCCTTGTTGTTCCAAATGAGGAGATCTCCTCTTAATAGCTGAGTAGTTTTCCATTGTGTTTCTTGTACTTTCAAAGCCAGATTCTATCCATGGGAGGGAGGCAAAACACATAGTCAGTACGGCTCAAAGCCAGACTGCCTGGATTTGAATCTTTGCAGCATCACCTGCTTATCTTTAACTCTGGGCCAGATACTTAAACTTCCAAACTTCTCTGTTATCACTAAAATGGAGATAATTATGTGTCTTCCTCAAGAAGTTGCTGTAAAGATTTATTGCGATAAGACGTTCTAAGGGTTTAGAGTTCTGCATAGTAAATACTTAAAACTACCAGCCAAGATGGTTATTTCCATTTTTTTTTTTTTTTTTTTGCTTGATTATTGCATGTCTATCCTTTATGTCTCTGAGTCTCTCTCTAGGCATATCTGGTTTTTTTACTGGTCCCCAAAGGGATATCTTTTCAATAGTTGTTTTGTTTCATTATTCTCTTTGGTCATTTTCCTGAGGCCTGTATTGTTTCCTTTTCATCTTTTCTTGAATTGTCAATTCTTCTTAGAAGTATGATATTCTTTCTGTGAGCTCTTATTTCTCAAAAACTATTTACTGGATTCTGCGGGCAGTAACTACTCATTATTTTGTCCCGTGTATATATATATATATATATATATATATATATATATATATATATATATATATATATATATATATATTTATTTATTTAAAAAGATTTATTTATTTATACATACAAGCTGGGGTACAGGCCAGAGGCGTGGGGCGGCAAGAGGGTTCACCAGAGACAGAGTAGGGAGCAGAACAGGCAGATCAGAAATACACTGCTGAGGGGAGCAGCGGGCGAGGCAGGAGAGGTCTGCCTCGCCATGTGGGATTCTCCCTGACTGGGGCATCGAACTCGCATCGTTTGCTGCCGACAGCTTCATAGCTCTGCGCTCAACCTCTGCGCCACCAAGGAAGGAGGCCCTATTTTGTCCCATCTTTATATTTCTTCTGTTATCATTGTTTAATCTTTTTTTTTTTTTTTTTTGCATTAAGCTTTGAATTTCTGTCTGGTTTCTGTCTGTTTGAACTCAGACTGTCAAAAAAAAATCAGTCTCTTCAGGACTGATTGTGCCTGCAGCTACTTGTCTAACCGGCCAGCTGACTGCCTGCTTCCTATGAAGGTATACACTCCTGCTTCTTCTCACGCAATCTTTCCTTGCCTTTGACTCTGTGGTGTTGAATGGGGCTCACTGATGCTTCTGGGGTCCGACACTTTGTCTTTCTAAGCAAGTGATTACTGGTTTAGTTATATACCCTTGAAACAAGGGAGATAGAATGACTTATCGATTGGGACTATGGACTCTGTTATCTAATCATCCGCTTTGAGTGCTGGCTGTTCTTGCCAGTGCTGTGATCTTGGAATGCTTTGGAAGAGTGTGTAATAAGGCACTTGCCTCTCTGGATCTTAGTTTTCTTGTTGATAAAGTGGGAGAATTATAATACTTACCCTCCTAGCATTGTTAGATTTCAGTGAAATAACACACGCACGTACCTGAATCAGTGCCTGGTTGCGGGGGGCAGGTAGGACTAGGTGCATTTCCAGTTATTGTCATCGTCATCATCGTTGATGTTGCTGTCATTAATTCTGTGTACCCAGCACGTTTCTGGAGACCTGAAGTGTCGGTGCCTACTCTTAGCTTGCTTCCCCACCTGCATGCAGAGTTCACTGCATTCAGCAGCAATTTTTTATAAATTGTAGCTTGGAAATGTGGCTGTTTCCTGTTTTTCTGTTCTATTTTTATTTCTTATTTCCCCCTTGGTTTCAGAGAAGAGAGGCACAGAATTACCTTCCTTTGCCATCATTATCTAGAAACGTCTCATCTTACTAAAGGAACAAGTACAATAGCAGTGTTGTTTTTCAAAGAATACTTGCAATATGTTTTTTTATCAATTTATTAAAGATTTTACCAGCTTCCTTGGTATATGCAGCCAAGTTCTCTTCCTCCCTAAGATGGTACGTATACGACTATGATATAAAAATGCATTTCCTTTGAACTGTCTTGTTAAGCAGTATTTTAGTAATGATTCACTGTGGCAGAGGTACTGTTTTTGGCTGATATGTTTGTTGCAAGATGAAAACTGACTAGGAAGAGTTTATTAGCGTTTATTAGTTTAGTAGTGTTGATGCTAACTTTTTCACTTAGTGCTAAAAATCCAGTTGTGCAGTCAATAGGTGGCTTGAGTATGTGGAGAAAATGCTTGAGTTCAATCACTTGTGTGATTTGACTGCCAAGAAAGCTGGCAAGCGCTCAGCTTACAGTTAATTGAATTGCAGTATACTCTCTGGGCTAGGGAGGGCCCACCCTGCCCTCCCCTGCCCAGGTCAGACTGCACTCTGGGGATCCAGTTCCAGGAGACATACTTGAGTGGCACTGACAGAGCACATGTGATGGAGGAGAGTGACAGGTGTCAAGGACATCTGAGACAGTGCTTCTTCAAGGGGTGGGTTGAAAGTAGCGGGGGCATTTAACCTGGAGTCCAGAGGGCTGGTGGAGGGTGGTTGGGAGAGACCATGTCAACAATAGTAATAGATACTAAAATTTATGAGGTGTGACTATAGCCAAGCACTAAGAACCAGGCATTATTATCTTATTCAGTCCTCATGACAATCATATGAGTAAGAACAATCCCATTTCTTAAGTGGGGAGGTTGAGGTTTACTGAAGTGAAGAATTTCAATTGAGGTCTGTCATTAATTAGAGGGCTAAACTATGACTTTCTTTGTTGACATGTGAAGACTTGAGCTCTGATAGCCTCCGTTTCTCATGATCAGTATCTCCAAGTATTTGAAAAACTTGCGTGTGGAAGAGAGGTTCCCGAAGTTAATACTAGCATACAGAGTTGGCAAACGCCCCGATATAGATTCCCTGTGGACTGTTTTCTAGATTGGGGCCCAGTGAGTTCCCCCACACTGCTCAAAGGCAGATGTGCTGAGTGCCTGCTGCCTGCTGCGTGTTTGGCAGGAGAGGCACGTTTGGAAGAGGAGTGGAAGTGGACAGTGTGATCTCCAGCATCTCTTCCAAGCCTGAGATTTGGGGCTGCTGTGTATTTTTTCATCTTTATCAGGTGTATTTTTTTTTAAAAAATTAAACTTTTAAAATCATGGTATTTACTATCTTAATCATTTTTTTAAAGATTTATTTATTTTTGCATACAAGCTGGGGTACAGGCCAGAGGTGTGGGACGGCGAGAATGTTCACCAGAGACAGAGTGGGAGATCTGCAGAACAGGCAGATTGACGGAAACACACTGCTGAGGGGAGCAGCAGGCGAGACAAGAGAGGTCTGCTGTGCCATGTGGGAATCTCCCCAGCCAGGCGTCAAACTCGGGGCACCACTGCCAACAGCTCCAGCAGCGCTTAACTGCTGTGCTACCAGGGAGGCCCTACTATCTCAATCATTTTAAGCAGTACTAAAGTCATTTTAGTATCATCGGGTATATTCACTTTGCTGTGCAGCCAATATCCAGAAATGTTTCATCTTGCAAAACTGAGACTATATCCAGTAAACACTATTTCCCCATTTGCTCCCACCCAAAGACCCTGGAAATTTCTGTTTCTGTGAGCTGACACCTTTATATTCTCATTTGAGTAGAATTCTGCCGCACCTGTCCTTTTGTGACTTGCTAGTTTCTCCTGCATCGTGTACTCCAGATTCCTCTGTGCTATATCATGTGTCAGGATTGCCTTACCTTTTAAATAGTCCATTGTATGTATACGCTACATTTTAAAACATCCTCTTAGTTAACATCCTCTTTTAGTAAAAAAAAAAAAAACACTTACAAAGTATTAGAGTTAATATTATTACAACAACCTATTATTATGTTTGCGGATTTTTCTTTAAAGATTTATTTATTTATGCGTACAAGCTGGGGTACAGGCCAGAGGTGTGGGGCGGTGAGAGGGTTCACCAGAGACAGAGTGGGGAGCAGAACAGGCAGATCAGAAACACACTGCTGAGGGGAGGAGCGGGCGAGGCAGGAGAGGTCTGCCGCACCATGTGGGAATCTCCCTGGCCAGGCTTCGAACTCGTGTTGCTGCTGCCAACAGCTCCACAGCGCAGCGGCCAGGGAGGCCCCTGTTTGCGGATTTTTATAAATGACAATGTCTGGGGTGGTTAGAGACTGGTGTGCCCTAGTGAATAATTCAGGAGTCTGGCCTGGACCCGTGCTGACCATCTGACCATCCTGGAAGGACTATTTTGCATTAAATTTCTGGTGGTAGGTTTATTTTCTTATAATATGTGCCTTTAAAGGCCAAATCCAGTATTTATCAGACAAAAATGAATGGTTTTGAAAATGAAAATACTTAGGGATTTCTAGTTAATAGAATGCCAGATTTTTTTTTTTTTTTTTTAAAGATTATTTATGCATATAAGAGCTGGGGTATAGGCCAAGGTGTGGGGGTGGGGAGGAGAGGATTCACCAGATACAGAGTAGGGAGCAGAACAGGCGGATTGACTGAAATACACTGCTGAGGGGGAGCAGCGGGCGAGACACGGGAAAGATCTGCTGCACCATGTGGGAATCTCCCTCTGCAGGGCAGGATTGAACTGGCTCTGCACTGGCTTTGGATAGATTCACAGTGGTGTGCTTAACCCTTTGCGTCACCAGGGAGGCCCTAGAATGCCAGATTTCTTTGTATCTTTTGTGTGTTTTTGCAGAGTATTTATGTTGTAGAATAACTGTGGGTTGTTCGTTTTTTAATCAAACATTTATTGACGTTCTGTGTAACAAACACTGCACTTTACCCTAAGGATTTTACTTCCCATGTTGGTTTCCTTATCATGTTTTACTGCTTCATTTTATGTCTCAAGCAAACTGACACATAATATATGAAGTGGTGTCACCCACATGATGGGAGGCAGAGGTTGGCATGAAGAATCCTTTATTTTTCCTTTTTAGTTAGCTGGTTTATTTATTTATTTCATAAATAATAATTCTTAACAAAATACTTAACAATAGAGCTTACATTGTAACAGTAATTTCCAAAAATGGAAACTTTTCCTTGGCCTTTTTTTTTTTTTTTGCTAATAGTGTGAAAGAAAAGCATAAAATCTTCCTGTCATTGGCAGTGGGGCTGTGGGGAGGCTGGTGCTAAGTAAAAGCCTGGGGCTTGCTTTGTAAAACAGTGTCCAGTTGTGTTCCCACCTCTGCATCCCGCTCCATCTCTGCGCTGCCAGCGAAGATGGCCCCAGGAGTTGGGGGCGGGGTGGGGGGGAGAGGGCGATAAATGCTGTTTACTGAAACCTGCTGGTGCATTTGACTCACAGGCAGGTTCTCAGAAGGGGGTTTGCAGCAAAATGTGTGCAGATGACAGTGAGTGCTCCACTTTCTAAGTTGTTTCCATAGGAGCAACTGGGAATCCACAAATAATGGGCTGTGGGAAGCTGTGTAGAGAACAGAGGCTCTAAAAGTTTAGGGAAGTCCTTGGAAAGATGGCAACATCGTCCACTTGCAAATGCAGGAGGGAGGAACATGCCCACTTCAGGGCGGGGGGGTGGGGGGGGAAGCTGGAGGGAGTGGTCCTTCTCAGGAGTGAGAGTCAAGCACATTTACAATATGTTTTTTTTTTTTAAAGATTTATTTATTTATGCATACAAGCTGGGGTACAGGCCAGAGGCGTGGGGCGGCGAGAGGGCTCACCAGAGACAGAGTGGGGAGCAGAACAGGCAGATCAACAGAAATACACTGCTGAGGGGAGCAGCGGGCGAGGCAGGACAGGTCTGCTGCACCATGTAGGAATCTCAGTGGCCGGGCGAGGAACTCGCGTCGCTGCTGTCCACAGCTCCACAGCATAACGCTTAACCGCTGCGCCACCGGGGAGGCCCTGTTTTTTCTTTTTTAACTAAAAAGGCATCTGAAATTTCTCTTTGTTCTCGATTCTCTTAAACTCCTGCAAACAATCATTCTCAAACGCTGGGTTGACAGATAGCGGGGGAACGGCAGCCTTGTCCCCCCATTCACTTTGTTCTGTTGCCTCTGTTGGGGGTGTTTGCAGGCGCCTCGCACCTGGCCAGGCCTCCCCTTCCTACTTTTTGACGGGCTGACGCTCTGTCTTTTCAGGGAAGAAGAGCCCAGACCTGGGGGAGTACGACCCTCTCACCCAGGCCGACAGCGACGAGAGTGAGGACGATCTCGTCTTGAACTTGCAGCAAAAGAATGGAGGGGTCAAAAATGGCAAGAGCCCTCTGGGGGACGCCCCGGAGCCCGACTCGGATGCCGAGGTTGCCGGGGCTGCAAAGCCGCATCTTTCAGAGGTCACCACTGAGGGGTACCCCTCGGAACCCCTGGGGGGCCTGGAGCAGAAGGCGGCCTCCTCCGTGGCCTCCTACACACGCACCTCTCTCTTCCTGCTGACGGTGGTGATCGCCATGATCCTGGTGCTCGTCTGTGCGTTCCTGATCCCCTGCCCCCCCCGGGACCTGCACAGCACTTGGAGTCGCCACTTGGGCTCCCAAGGAGGTGAGTGGCAGGATTTTCACCCCCGTTTCTCTCAATCGTCATCACTGCGTATTAATTCCATAAAGCTTCTGATTACGTGAAAAGTCTCCTCCCGGTCTTTGAAATAAACGTGTGTCGTATGGTGTTGCCCCCGCTGTGTGGGGTGGTGGTTAGGGGACTGAGATTAGAACAAACAAAAAGATGCAACAAAAAGATGAATGGTTGCAACTCCAGAAGCTTGGGAAGATCACTCCCTTTGGTTTTTTTGGCATTGGTCTTGATTAGTCCAAGATCCTTACATCGCCTTAATCTGGAGATACTTCCTCTGACAGTTTTCTGATTCTAGTCGACTTAGCTTCTGGGGCGTGCTGGGCTCACATTTCTACTTTGTCTTCAGGCAAAAATGGGTAGATGCAGTTGATGATATAGTCCTGTCATGCAGACTAGCTCTCCCTCTCTTCCTTCCAATTTTGACTTTTCTAAGTGAGATCTCATAAAATTTATATACAGTATAAAGTCTGTAACAAATTGTCAGTGTGCCCCCTCCCCAGTTTAACAATCAGGACACTGTAAAGACATATCCCCCCAGTCCTGTCGCCCTGTGCTCGCCCAAGGACTCCACAGCCCTGAATTTTGGGTTGATTGTGCCTCTATTTGTCTTCAGAGTTTTACCACAGAGCTCTGAATCACAGATTTTCTAATTTTGCCTGTTTTTGATTTTTAAGTATAATCAATTAGTCTTCTGTGACTTGCTTTTTTTAAACATAGTTTTTTAAAATACTGTTTTTGAGATTCATCCATAGCTTTAGTTTATTCATTTTCACCTCTTTATGGTATGAATATCCTACGATTTACCCATCTGTTTGACTGTTGATGAACATTTTTAAAAAGATAAATAATGCTGCAAAGAGGAGTCCTATACATCTAAGACTGTAAAAATTTCTTTAGGGCGTAAACCTAGGCGTGAAGCTGCGGCCTCATCGGTGTGTGCCCGTTCAGTACTGGCGTTTTCTGTTCACTTGTTTTCTGCTGGCCCCACGTGAGTTCTCTTCACAGTTTGTGGGCATCCTCTGACTCCACTGTGAGACAGAGAGAGAGAGAGAGAGAGAGAGAGAGGCTAGCTACCTTGTCACTCACACACATACACACACACACACACACACACACACACACACAGAGCAAGAGAGGGAGAGAGAGGCTACCTTGTTGCATGCACACACACACACACACACACACACACACACACACACACACACAGCCAGCAAGAGAGAGTGGGGGAGAGAGAGAGAGAGAGAGAGAGAGGGAGATATGGAAGTCCAGGCTCCTGCTAGGCCTCTGCTGCCACCACCCCCAGGGTAGTGGGAGGTTGGGGTGTGGGGAAGCTGCCCCACTCATTTTGGATTGGGGCTAGAACTGTAGGCTTCCCTGGTGTGTGGAGGGCCTTGTGCCAGGTGGCGGGGGGTGGGGGGAGGGACACCCTGCCTCCCCACTTGGCTTCCTCTGATCCTGGTGGGCAGAGAGGGTGCCTGTCACAGCCCAGTGAGAGTAGAGGTCTACACTCCCCTGTTGGCCTTTGCTGTGCAGATGCGGCCACAGTGTCATCTGTGTGTTCGGTTGAACTCGAGTAGTTATGCTCACACCTTTCTGTCTGGCTGGGCAGTGCCTTTCCCAGCCCTTTGACTAGGGGTCCAGCTTTTCCTGGGGTTTTTGTAAATTTCTTCCTGTTGGCATTTCTGGTTGTCAGTGTCTCTAACATCCTATCTGGGATATGTGGCACAAGAAAACACCAAGGGAGTCCCCACCTTGTCATTCCTGGGGTCTCATGGTCCTCGGTTGGCCTGCCTCCTCCCTTCACCTTTAAGAGCCTTCTCTTTGCTTTATATAGATGGCAGCTCGCCAGCTCTTCTTAGTGCGGGAATGGCCCAGCTGTTACTCCGTCTTATCGAGGAGCCGCACTCTGCATTCTGTGGTGGTGCTGGCAGTGCTCTGCGCCCATCCCCTTTCTCGCCTGGAGTGGAGCACTGGTTTGGGGTAACTTGCTTAGCACTTTGTTGTTTTTTTTTGTTTTTTTAATGTGTCATCAGGTGGGGACCTGTCTCCGCTGGAATTGGCTGATGTGAACGGAGATGGCCTGCGCGACGTACTTCTCTCCTTTGTGACCTCAAGGAACGGGAGTGCTGTTGGTAAGAGTTGTGTCTTGTGGGGTTGGCCGCAGGAGAAGCTCGTTGATGGAGGGGCAGTCGGCTCTGAGGGACCCTGTAGAGAAGGGTCTGCAGCGAGTACAGTCCCGCATGATAAGCCCAGTGAGAGAGCGGCTGCGTGCAGCTCGAGCTTGTTTCCAGGAACCAGAGGCGTTTGAATGCGAGGCATCGCGGCGGGAATTCTGAGCGGTCAGGGGCGAGGAAGCTGTGATCCGGAGAGGAAGTGGCTGGCCCGCACACCTGCAGTGAACAGTGACCGCCTTAGGCTTCTTGAGTCTTGTCCCAGTGACTTTTCCATCGCCTCTTCAGTTAAAATTAGCATTGACTCTGCCTGCCTCCCCCTCCCTGCAGACGCTTTTGTTCATGTTCTCATGCACCTTACACATGGACACCTGGTCTGGGGGTTCCCCTCTGACTCGGGTGTCCTTTGTCTCCACTCTCCGTCCTGTTTTGGGAGGTGGCCTGTGTGGTTTATGTTAACCAGCTCCCCTGCCTGTGGACTTCAGTTGGGTTTGGCCAATGGGGAGCAGAGGCAAGAAACTGGAGGAGAGGAGGAGTGAGGGGTGGGTTTATTCCCACTGGCTGGCTCCGCCCTGGGCACAGGTCTGCTCCTCTTAAGGTTGTCCTCTTGCAGGGCCCCCTTTTTCCTCCTCTGTCCCTTTGGGCCCGGGAGTGGTGATAGGAGCTGCATATCCCTTGTGATTTCCTTCTGCCCTGATAGTCTTTATTAAACCTTCCCTAAGCTAATGAGGCGAAAAGCAAAATGGTGTTGTATTTTCAGTGTAGGTCTGTGGGCTTTTGGGTTTGTCTTGCAGCCTCCATTAAAGAAGATTCAAACTGCAGTCTGCAAATGGATACAGGGACTTCGGTTTGAGGATGAGAACCCCTACTGTTTAGTCATTCAGGTCCTGAAGTGAACATCTAGGTGTGTTTTAGAGCCTCTCTGTGTTACTAGAAATACCTTTCTGGGCTGGTGCAATATATAGAGGCACCTTGGGTATAGCTCTGTTACACAGAGAACCTCCTGCCCAGAAATTGACTTAGGTGCAACTGGACCTTAGTTACTTTTTTTTCTTCCCTGCCCACATGTGAACCATCAGCCTTTGAAGTAAAGATTTTCCCCACCCACTTTTTTTTTTTAAAGATTTATTTATTTATACATACAAGTTGGGGTACAGGCCAGAGGCATGGGGTGGCGAGAGGGTTCACCAGAGACAGCGGGGAGCAGAACAGGCAGATCAGAAATACACTGCTGAGGGGAGCAGCGGGCGAGGCAGGAGAGGTCTGCCGCACCATGTGGGATTCTCCCCAGCTGGGTGATCGAACTCGCATCGCACACCCTGCCGACAGCTCCACAGCGCAGCGCTCAACCGCTGCACCACCGGGGAGGCCCCCCCACCCACTTTTAAAGTTAGAGATATTTTAGTCATTTGGTAGTTTACACAATTTGCTGCATAATAGCACACCCATTATGGCAAGGCCATGGGGTAGAACACAAGATGGGCCAGCCACAGATTGAAAAAATAATAACATAGCCGACATCTGGTGCTTGCTATGTGCTATGCACTGCTGTAATACTATTATGAACCACTTTATCTGTCAAATCATATGAGGCAGACTAGCATTATTATCCCCTTCTGCAGATGGGGAAACAGACATGATGCCCAAAGTCCCACAGCTGGTAAATGGCAGAGCTGGGCTCCAGGTCCTGGGAGTCTGACTCTCAAGCTCATGTCCTTGACACCTTGTCAATCAGCTGTGCCCATAACCCTAGCCATGGGTTAAAATCTGCACCACTGAGAATAGGAGGGTTGTGTTTTTTTATTTGCTCATTTGTTCTTCCATTCATTCAACAGTCATGTGAGGCAGGTCTGCTGTGCAGCTTATTACAACTGGGCTGTTACATTGAGCTAAACTAGATGTATGGGAAAAGGAGAGCCAGCACCACCTGGCAAAAGATGAGTCAGAGGATTGATAAGGAGTCCAGGACGTTAATCAGAGCTTCCCTGGGAGGCTGGAAGGTCACCTGCATTAATAGTGGGTTGTTTGAGTATCGTTGATTTTGGCAGCAAGGTCTGAAACAGACAAACAGAACCAGTTTGCCACTTGTGTATTTAGTTGGTAGTATTGAGGAATAGGTGTAATGAGCCTGTAAAACCTACATTTCCTGAACCTTCTTGGTCTTCACTGGAAATGCCATGTGTCAGTATCCCTCTCCTGTCAGTGAATGGAAAACTGGCAGAGGATGAAATTATCATACTGACATGTTAATTCAATGACACAAAGGATTACTTGTTGAAGAGGTGTTATTCTAATCCTTTACCTGCTCTGCTTGGATCTAGGTCGTAAGTTTTCCTATTTTCTCCTAACTGGGGCAAAATCAGCTGATTCTGTTGAACTCTAGACCAGAAGTACCTGCTAAGTATAATCTTAAGGTTTATTTATTTTTTAAAAGATCCATTTATTTATGTATATTAGAACTGGGGTGCAGGCCAGAGATGTGGGGTGGTGAGAGGATTCACCAGAGACAGAGTGGGGAGCAGAAGAGGCTGATCTACTGAAATACACTGCTGAGGGGAGCAGCGGGCAAGGCAGGAGAGGTCTGCAGTGCCATTTGGGAAGCTCCTGGCTGGGGATCAAACTCTGCTGTAGTGGCTGCTGATAGCTTCTTAGTGCTGAGACTTAACCCGTTGTGCCACCAAGGAGGCCCTCTTCAGGTTTATTTTTAAAATAATTGCTTTTCTGCAGTTATTTGCAGGGAGATTTGCTAGTGAAGCATACAGGTCTTTTGCTTCCTCTCTGCACACATCCTAGATCAGTCTGGCTTTTCTGAGCAGACCTTTCCTCCTGTTTTGCTTGTTCTCAGCAACCATTTTCCCCTTGTCTTGCTTTTGCTTGTGTCTTCTATTCTGCAAGCAATTACTAGTAGTGCCATATAGGCTAGGCACGCTGCAAGGCACTGAGGATATAGAATTAAAGCTACTGTCTTTATCCTGAAGGCTGCCCTATGTAGTAAGCATGAGTGACTGCGTGGAAATGATGTTGGGGGAGCTGGTGGAGGTTCACAGCGCAGGGTCTTCTGTGAGAGTTGTGTTCGCAGAGCAGCTGTGACAGGTACTCTTTTCAGACCTTGTTGCCAGAAAGCAGGAGGGAGCTGAATGTACAGGTGTGAGTTGCTGCCTTTACTCTGGTGGCCTCCGGCCTGCAGCTCACCGCTACTGCTCTTCCCCTGCTCCTCTGCTTTCCTGTCTCTCTCGTGCTCTTAGGTGCTCCAAGGCCAGCTGCTCTTCTCGTGTGCCTGTCGGGGATGAATGGCAGCACGCTCTGGTCCAGTCCCCTCCCCGAGGAGGCCCGCCATATCACATGTTTGAATCTGATGCCAGAAAGCGGTGCTGAAACCATCTGCCTGGTGACAGGGACCCAGAAGATGCTCAGTGCATACAATGCGACATCAGGTAAAAGGCCCTTGCCACAAAGGCCCTCTGCTCCAGTGAGCCCTCACCACCATCACGACAGTCTGGTGGGAAGGCTGATTTGTTACTCTGGAAGGTAGATTTAAGGTAAATAAGGGAAAGGGCTTGGGTAGATTGAATAATACATCCATGGTTCAACCTGTTTGGTAATAGGATGGGGATAAACTGCATTATCCAAACAGAAACCACCCTGGGGCCTCAGGTCTGTAAATAGAGTCCCTACTCTGTTCTTAGCATAAAGGCAGTTGAGCCTGGTCTCTTCATAGTTGATCTACGTGGTGTCCATATAAAAACTTGGCCGTTACTACTTGAACATGTTAGTGAAGGAGCTGAGGTCTCGGAGTCGTATTGATTTGACCTTGTATTTTCTTACTGCATTCAGACACGTATGAGCGAGGGATGGACAAGAATTCAGTCTTCTGAATGCCCTTACAGAGTGATCCATGTCCTGCCAGTATACTTGATAACACCTTGCTCCGTGACCTCAAGTCAAGTGAAGAAAGATCATTCTTTCTAGCTTTAGATTTTGGAGTTTGGTAGTGGGGTGCTTCTTAGTGAAGAAAATCTGGGATGAGAGTTAACTCTAGAAGTGAAGTCATCTTGAAGCCCCCCATGATTTCCCTACTTGGGGAACACGTTAGAAGGGAAGTGAGTTGGATTTTGGGTGGCTGCCCTCTGTGGCTCCTTGATCTTTGTGATCGTCTCAGACAGATCAGTGCCTCTGCCCGAGACAAGCAGGCTCCTACTTCTTGGAAAGACCTCAGCACCTCCACTTTATCTACAAAATCTGGGTGTAAAGTTATTTCATGGGGTTGTTAGCCAGATCCGTGAGGATTTCAGCTCACACTCCCTGCCCCCTCCTCCCCAGTAAGATAAAAACTGAAGGGAAAGTCAGTGGGAGCTGCTGTCATTCAGCGCTGCAGCCGCCCTTCCAGAGGCAGAAAGGCCTAACCGTGTGAGCCTGTCGTCCTTCCCTAGGGAAAGTCATTTGGACTTTAAACTCAAACTACTTATCCAACGGTACCCTCGCTGCCCCCGGCGTGGTGCTGCCCGACGTGGACGAAGACGGCGTTCGAGACCTAGTGGTCCTGGCCATTGGGGACGCACAGGTATGCGCTCTGCGGAGTGGGCCTTGTTTCTCACAGGGAAAGCTTCAGTGCCAGCCAGCCCAGTGCCTAGCGCAGGTATAGATGCTGCTTGAAACCTAATTGTAAGTGCTTCAGTTTAAGTCAGTTCTCTTCGTGACATTAAATAAAACTGGGCCTCCCTGGCGGCGCAGTGGGTTAAGCGCAGTGCCGTGGAGCTGTCAGCAGCTGCGGTGCGAATTCGATCCCCCACCGGGGAGCTTCCCACATGGCGCAACAGTCCTCTCCTGCCTCGTCTGCTCTTCCCCTCAGCAGTGTGTTTCAGTCGATCTGTCTGTTCTGCTCCCCACTCTGTCTCTGGTGAATCCTCTCACCGCCCCACACCTCTGGCCTGCACCCCAGCTTGTATGCATAAATAAATAAATAAATAACCATCTCGAACCCATCTTCTTGGCCATTTTGCATCCACTGACTGTGTGTGGCAGGGTAGAACTTTGGAGCCAGATAGGTGTGTGTTTGAATTTCTGCTCTCTGTCGTGTAGCTCTATGGCCTCAGGCAAACCCGGGAACCTGGTTCTTCTTTGTAAAATGAAAATGTGGTATCTACTGGTGGGATTCTTCTAAAAGTTAGAGCTAATGTATTTTAAGTGCCTGGAGTAATGCCTTTTTTTTTTTTTTTTTTGCCGTCTGTGTATTTTGCCGTCTGTTCTACTTTACTATGTATCTGTTCAATTTTTATTTCAATCATGAACAGTTAAAATGATAGAAAGTTTATGAAATATATAGAGAGAAAATTGTAAGTTGAACAAGTCATAACAATGACCAAAGAAAGGAGTCATAGTTTAGACTTTGAGTCTCTTATCTGCTTCTCAAGGATGTTTTGCTGCAGCCTCCGTACACTGAAACTAGTGATTCTCTGCACAGATAATAGTAGTTTTCCCCTAAATCACAGGAAAGGATACACTCATGAACAGAATTATCTCCGTCTTAGGTTTTTATTGCTGAAGTTTTTCTCCATGCTTCTGTGAAAGCTTTTCTAAGACTTTCTCTCATCCCTCCTAGTGTGAGTCGGCCTAGAAATGCCTGTGGATAAAAGAATCGAGCAACTGGCAAAGAATATTTGTGGGAACATGTGGATAAAGGTCATTTTGCCACATTTGATAGCTTATTTAGAATTTTTATAGACTCTGCTGTTTGACTTTTTGCAGTGCATATGTAGAGCAGCATTATAAAACCTACCAGTATAATGCTTTAGAATAGAATTAAACCTATCAGTATTTTATGATTTTCAACCAAGAGCAGCCTGAGGTAGCTCAAGGTGCTCTGCACTCACAAGTGTTGAGGGGTACTGCTCTCGGATACCAGGAGACTCCCTTAGGGTTGTGAGATGAGAGAAGGTAGATAATGAGGCATGTCAGTGTTGAGGGTACTTTCTGTAAGTTTTTCTTCATCTGGGGCCTCCCCGGTGGCGCAGCGGTTGAGCGCTGCGCTGTGGGGCTGTTGGCAGCAGCAGCAGCGATGCGAGTTCGACGCCCTGCAGGGGAGAGTCCCACATGGTGCGGCGGACCTCTCCTGCCTCGCCCGCTGGTCCCCTCAGCAGTGTGCTTCTGGTCTGCCTGTTCTGCTCCCCGCTCTGTCTCTGGTGAACCCTCTCACTGCCCCATGCCTCTGGCCTGTACCCCAGCTTGTATGTATAAATAAAATAAAATCTTTAAAAAAAAAAAAAGTTTTTCTTCATCTGGTTGGTCTCAGAGTTGACCTGAACCACGACTTCAGGCAGTATTAGCAGCCTTTTCTATCCCAGTTATTGTGAATGGAGACCTGGCTCTGGGGAAATTTCAGTGATTCTGTCATCAGGGAGTGATGTTTCCATCCATCACGAGGAAAGTATGGAGAGTTTCTTTTTAATGGAATTTCCACTAGCAGAAGCCTACCTAGACAAATTATTTATCCTGAACATATTTAAAAATCTTGGTCTTAATCCCCCATCTAGCTTCTTGTGGTTGATGGGACAATCTCTGTGGAGATTGGGACCCTCCGTAGGGGTCTTTGTTAGAGGAATTGGCTATTTACCTACTTCTACTTTGTGCCATTTTTGGGTCTCTACCAGAAAACAAAGCCAGTGATTACCTAGCTTGCCTCACAGAATTTAGTCCTTTGCAAAATAGTGTCCAGTTATGGAACAGTTTGCATTTTGCCTGAAAAGTGGTAAACTGTACCAGAAAAATCTTGAAGCTATGGGTTTAAAGCACTATCTCCATCGTTATACTGACCTATTTTGACCTCTGTACCAACAAAGAACCTGTGGAACCTGTTACCCTAAGCTGTCAATGTGGAAAGCTGTCAATGTGGAAAGCGCCAGCAATGAAGCACATTAAGTCGATAAGTTAATGTGATTGTGTATTGGAGCTGTGATGGAGTGTGTCTGGCTTGGGGTAGCTGGAGCTGGGTTGGGATTAGAAGGACTGATCTGTTCTGCAACATTAGTGGGAAGGAAACTTGAAAACCATGTGGTTCGCCCTCTCCCTGAATGCTATAATGTTGATGCAGTATTCCAGAAACACTGGCCCCACACTCTCCTTAAGGACTTGCTGATGGGAAGAGCACTCATTTGTGAGCCCAGTTCATTTTTGGTCAGCTGTAGAATATTCGGTCATATTCATAGAATTCTGCTTTGACATCACTTTCATTCATTGCTTTCCCTTCAGCCCACAGAGCTACAGTGAATGAATTTAACCCTCTTTCTGTATAAAAGCCCTTTAGCCATTAGCCTTGTCCCTCTAAGCAACAATAAACAATCCCCAGCTTCTTATGCTGTTCCTCATCACCATGAAGTCCAGATCCTGCTTCTCCTTGGTTTCTTTCCTTTTGAGCTCCAGTTGTCCTGAGTCCAGGTGTCTTTTGAAATGTGCTACCCATATTTGAAGGCAGTGCTCTGTTCATATGTAGTAAGATATGTCAACATAAGAAAAAGGTTAGATCTTTTGATATAGACACTCTTTCTATTAATGTAGTCAAAGCTGTAGCTTCCCCAAGAATCATTATTATAATCATTTAAAACAATAAATGAATCACTCATTTATGTATAATTATTTAAAACATTTATTTTAAATAACCAATTAATCACTGGTCTAATTTCTTCTTCTATATTTTGACCCATCTTCTAGCCTAACACTGTTCTCCGCTTTTCAGCTTTGTGATGACCTTGAATTCTGTTCATTCAAGTCTTTGATAAGGATAGTTAATAGGAGTGGGACAGTAGCAGAGTGAGGTGACATCCCACGATAAACCTCCCTTCGGGTTGGCATCTTTCTCTGGCTCCACTGAAAAACCTACCACTTTGTCTTTCCCTTAAGAACTCACAATGATAAACTCTAAAGTTTTACCCATGACACTCTATCAGTATGATCCATATATTTACCCCACTGGCAGCTCTGTTTTCCAAAGAAAATGCTCTAAAACAAATGAGGCCTGCAGGCCAAATTTCACCCATGGTTTGTTTTTGTAAATGAAATTTTATTGGGACACAATCACATCTATCCATGTTTGTATTACCTCTGGCTTCTTCCACACTGTGGTCACAGAGTAGAGTTGTTGTGCAGAAACTACCTGGCTTGGAAAATCTACAATATTTACCATCTAGCTTTTCACAGAACAAGTTTACCGATCACTGCTTGAGAGTAAGGTTGATGGTGCCACACCAAACGTATAATACTATGATAGGAGAGTGCTGCCCGCATTGATTTATGGGGATAAAAGTAGACCCAGAGGTCATCTGTTCTCTGTTTAATTCTGTTATAGGCAGGAATTCTGTGCTTCTGGAGTCTGCTCAGCAGCAACTATGCTTCAGAGAAATTGCCTGAGGTAGCCCTGAAGGTGCCCTTAGCACGTGTCTGACAAGGGCATTTGAAGGTTCATTCATGTCCTATTTCCAGGGACACAGATTGGGCTTTGTGATTCCAGCTTTGGGAGAAAGTTCAGTGTTTCTGCACCACTAGCTAGTGAGGAACAGTGGCTGTTTGGAGAAATTATTTGATTAGAAAATGATAGGACTTCTATTGATTCAACTCCCTTTCTTCATTTCTTCAGCCAGATCTGTGCTTTCTGCTGGTGTCTGGCCAGACAGGGAGTCCAGTGGGCCGGCCGGTGAAGTACAACATCGTGGGAGTGGGGAATCTGATTGGTCCTCAGGTTTACATCACCACCAGTGGGGCTGTCTATATCCTGTTCGGCTTCGGTAAGCAGCAAAGCTAGCTTTTGCTCCCGACCCCATCGGTGGATGGTTAGATGGGACTTGCCGACACCAGGCCTTTTATCACCTCCTATGGCAGGGCCTCTCCCTCCCCCCACCCATTGCGGGTTCTGAACTCTGCTTTCCCTTGCTGCCTTCTCCACAGAGATGACCCCTTGTTTAGCCCACCGACTCATTTCCCCACTCACTCCGGGTTGCCCCAGTCTGGGCGGGCTGGATCCGACCCTTCTGATCAGGTTCCCTGTCTCTTGCTCAGATCCTCACCTGGGAGAGTTCTGTTAAATCCAGCTTCTCAGTGTTGGTTCTTCCTGTGGTGCTAGGAAATATTCAAGCTGTCGCCCTGCGGGACATTTTTGTTCAGGCCCAAAATCGAGACAGCTCACCACCTTCTCTGCAGATAGAAGAGCCAGAATGGGAGAAACGGAGATCCATCAACCTGTCCGAGCTCATTGACATTTACAGGTAGGGCAGATGTCTGGCCTTGTCACAGCGAGATCCTGGTGCCCTGGAGTCTCTGAGTTTGGGTGGGCTGGTGAATATGTGTGAGGTTTGGGGGAAGTGGTGCCATCCTTCATATCCCAGCGTGTGGTCTGGTTAATGGCATGAGAAATTTTCTGTTCTTGGTAACATAATGTGTTGATGACTGTGGACTGTGATCACTTTACAGATAGGTTGCAAGGAAGGATGTTTATTTAGGGTTCCAAGTGAGATCAGGACAGGATGAAGCTAGGGAACCTTCCTTTGGAGAGAGAGATTTATTTAAAATAACTGCTTCTAAAGCCAAGCTGAAGTATCTGTATGTGGCTTTTCCTGTATCTTTCTGGTAGTTTGAAGCATCATTTTGGCAGAAATAAGGCAAACATCTTTTTTTTTTTTCCTTCTTCTTGTTTATTTCTTAACTAAGAGTGTGTGTTATTTGTCATATGTGGTGCATTTTACTCATTTAACCCCAGACTGGGTCATGATTGTCTTCATTCTTTTCTACCAGAAGTTTCAAATCATAGTTGAGCATTTTACTAGGCTGTATCATGTTACTTCAGTGAATTTGACAGATGTTAGATTGAATAGTCCCTGTTTTAGAAAGATACTGGGCTGTTGGAAAAGCCATGGCATGTTTTTGCAACAAAAATTATAGGAAAAATACGTCATGACTTTTCTGACACCCTAATAATAATTCGATGACGTGTGTGGCTGGAGTTGATGTCCAAGAGGCATGACAACTTCAGGCATGACAACTTCAGGCCTCCCTGCAGATCCCCGTCTGCCCTCCCTGCTGTTACCCCATTATCCTCAACTCTGTTACCTCTGTGAGAGCTCTGCTCTGCAGCACTTCTGTGGGTTCATTTTGAACTTGCAGTGAATTTTCTAGGGACACTTGTTTTCTCAAGGTCCAGAAAAGGACTTTGAATTGGAAGACAGCATCCCACTTGGTAAGAGATGGTGGGGAAAGAATGCAAAACTACATACCAACATGGGTGGGGGCTGCTCCAGCCACTTTGGAAAGTGATCTGGGTGTACCTTAAACAACTAAAACTGGAAATGCCCTGGGACCCAGTGTTCCACTCTTGGGCATGTATCTGAAGCACATGAACCATTCACTCAAAGGACTGTTTGCTTTTCAGGACTATTTCTAATAGCTAGGACAGAGAACCTGCCAACAACTCAAGTACCCACAGATCAAGGGCTGGATCAATAGGATGTGGTCTACCCACACAGACATAGGAAAGACAGAAATTGCCATTTATAGCAAAATGCCATTTATAGGAGTAAAATGATGTGGAGCAAAGCAAATCAGAATGACAAAGACAAATATTGGACATTCACATAGCGAATGAGTCAACAAAGTAAAATACTTACACAAACTAGCAGAAGCTAGTAAATGAGGGGAGGTTTCTGAGCATACGGGGCGGGGTGGGGGGTAAGAAAGGGCCCAAGGGGTACAAAGGATGGTGGTGAGGTGGTTAGAAAGAAAGGTTTAAAACACATTATGATACTGTTGGCCATAAAGAGAAGAGCATTTGGATACAATTCTTTTTTTTTTGGTATTTATATATATTTTACATCATTGTTCATTTTTGTACAATGTTTGCTTGCTTTTCCCAGGTGTAGTCTCTCTGGACACAATTCTTAATAAAAAAATTCAGAGTAAAAGATTGGAATGTAGGGTGGGAAACGGATTCCGGGGGAAGGCACAGGTGAACACTGGACTTAGCTTGGCGAGATCACAGAAGCCTGGAAAGCGACAGGTAAACTCATTCTCTGAGTGCTTTTGAGTACCTGTTAAATTCTAAGCATTCAGTACATAGCGGTGAAAAAGAACAACAAGTATATACAGACTGAGGTGGTCAAAGAGGAATGGCCAAAATAAGCAGGCGAGGAGTCTCGTCCACACGAGGGACTAATCCTGGGTTCTCGTTTGTCCAGTGACGGTGTCGAGCTACTCCAGATGGTGAAGGTGCCAGATTCCAACTGCAGCAACCTCCTGATTACAACCACGCAGGGCCTGGTCCTGCTCCGGGGGCAGAACCTCACCCCTTCTTGGGCACTGAGCCTTCCAGGCCTGCGCAGGTTTGTAGTGTGCTCCTCCTCACGACTGCCGTTTCGATCCCCTCCCCCATGTCTAAAATGCCCCAAATAATCGCTTGACACTTGGGGCCGATGCCTGAGAAGGGCGGGAGGGCCCCTCCTGTTCTTCTTGCTCACCTCGCCTGCTCCCTGTGCCTCGCTTGCAGCCAGCCCACCCCTGGGTATTTCACGGACGATCAGACGTTGGACTTCCTTCTGCAGATCCAGGAGGGCGCGGGGACGAAAAAGGTAAGACTTGGCGCAGATCCATCAGCGCATAAAGTAGATTGGTGCTTGGGGTCCAGCCTGTGCCAGGTGCTGTAAGAAATAAGGATCCGAAATAGGGTTCCTTCCTTTAAAGTCCTCCAACTCTGGCAGAGTGGAGAAAATGAAAACTCACCACTCAGTGCTACGGCTGTAGCATTGGAGGCTTTTCTAGCTAACTTCCTTCCCAGCCAGGAGTTCATTCTTCTGGATTCCTAACTCACAGTTAGGCAGTAGGAGCCTCTGAAGTTCCTCAGTGGGAAGGGGTTGGTAAAATAATTGTCATTCTTGGGAACCTAAGATTTCAGAGAAGGTGGGATATCTAGGGTAGCTGGGTTGTTGTAGAAGCCCTTTTTTTTTTTTTTGGTATTTATTTATATATATTTTACATCATTGTTCATTTTTGTACGATGTCTGCTTTCTTATCCCAGTTGTAAGGCCCCTAGAATTTCCACCACCAGTTCACCTGTCCCTGGTGCTCTTTCCGCCCTTGTTTAGGTCCCTCTCCCTCCCCCGGCCCTGCAGAATGTCAGTTGTGGAAGCCTTATAAAGCAGGGAAAGATGAGCAGATGGACTTGTATTCATATGCGCAAGAGGCAGGACAGCAAGGCCAGAGCCCAGAGATAGTTGAGTGTGGGGGGTCGCCAGGATGCTGACGAGGTCTCTCTGACCTTTCTCCTTGAGGTCGCGTATCGTGAGAACATGGTGACTGGAGAGCAGTTTTCACTCCTTTAACGTTATGGCGGAATTTAACATTACAGGCAGTGTTTAAAATTCCTTTGGTAATAATTGACCCAGGTTTTTAGTTTGTATGGTGAAATATGTATTTATCTATTGCACACTGTCCCCCAAGTGTGAATGCAGCACTTGGTCCTTGCCTCTGACGTGTGCGAGTCTGTGCTGGGTGCACAGGGACCGTCTGTGGGGACACAGCTTCTGTGAAGACGAGGCCAGCTTGTGTGGCTTTTTGTCACCTGGTGCCTGTGCACTTTGCTGCACCAGGTAGGCTGGCTTCTAACGGATGGAGCGGGAGCCGGTGCAGGGAGGGGGCTCTAAGGGAACGAGTTAGTGCCCCTTAACCTAGAAGGTAATTTGAGTCCGAAGAACAAAGCAGGCATATCCATTAGTCACAATTAAAGTTTAAGGGCAACTTACAGGGGTTGTCAGCTCCAGGCAGCTCTTCCCGTCAAGGCAGGGTCCACACCGCCCACCCTGCCAGGGGTCTTCCTATACCCTGCCTGAGTATGTGCAGTCATTGTTGTGTGAGACTAGTGATGCCAGACTTCTGCGGGGGGATGCCAGGAGAGTCTTTGTTCACTAAGATTAATGAGTACAGGTTAGTGAACATGAAAGAAACAGGCGGAAGTCTGCTGTCTTCCTGGGGTAGGGAGTTACCCGTTCCAGTCCTGAAATGGTGTCTGTGCAAGATGGAGTTGAGAGGCTTCATGTTGATCAGGGATTAGATGCAGAATTCCAAGAGCAGAGGATTGATGAGGGTGGGCTGAGGGTTTCCTGCCAGGGAGAGCTGATGGAGGGCTTCGAAGGCATGCCTGAGATGTGGGTGAGACCTCTGAGGCAGTAGGGTCTTTTGGTCACAAGGAGAGGGCGGAGCCGATAACATGAACATCACTTCAAGGAGAGCCTTCCAGCGTTGCTTCTCCGAAGAAGCAGTGTCTGATTGTACTTCAAAGGAACTTCAGATAAAAATTGGAATTATCATTGGCATTCCTCAGAGGGTTAAGGAATAAGGGTATATAGTGGGTTCATTAAGAGCTGAGATGCTTATGGTTTCAGACCTGGGTTTAAATCTGGGTCCTGTTAATTACTGGTAACTTTGAGCAAATTACATAAATTTGCCTAGCAGTAGTTTCTGCATTCTGTAAAACAGGTAACAGTAATACCTACCTTCATGTATTTATTGTGACAGTTAAGTGAAATAATATGTCTGACTGAATAAAATGCTTAGGCTGTGTCTCTGGACTTCTCTGCTCCCCGGATTACTACAGGGATTCTTACCTGGCCAGCCTGTTAATCTCACTAGCTGCCCTGCTCCTTTTGTGAGGCCCAGGCTGAGTGTGGGCAGGCAAGGGCAGGACCTGAGACTGGGAGGGAGGGAGTGCTGTGATTGTCACTGCAGCTCCTCCACTGCCAAGGAACAGAGGTATTGACGGAAGTAGACATAGGCTGGAGGGGTATGGGGGAGTTTCTTGGAGATTTTGGCAAATGAGACTCTAGCACTGAGGTTTGGGATGAAAAGAGGTATCAATTCAAATGACTTCAGTATCCTTTGAGAAGTGAAAATTCAGGAGTGAATTTTCTCTTAATATTTTTTCTTTTTTGCCTTTTTGGCTTGTGCTCTTTCATTTTCTTATTTTTACTTTTTAAAAATTGAAGTAATTGCATTATAACATTTAAGTTTCCGTGTATATTACTGAGAATTAAGCTCACTGTTTAAAGTCCAATTCCACCCTTCACCATACCATTGTCCCTTTTTCCCCCAATTTACATTCCCTTCTTTCTTTCTTTTTCCTTTCTGGTCACCGTTAATTGGTCTTATAGTACAAAAGCTTTGTTTTGTTTTTTTATTTACCACATACGAATGAAACCACAGTGTCTATCCTTCTTCATCTCACAGTTCTGTGGCAAATGCTTTCTAGATTCATTCATATTATTGTAAATGGCAGGATTTCCTTTTTCATGACTGTATAATATTCCTTTATGCATGTATACCACATCTTCTTTACCCATTCATTAGTCACTGGGCACTTAGGCTGTTCCAACTCTTGGCTGTTGTAAATAGTGCTCCAGTAAACATGGGGGTGCAGATATTTCTTCGAATTAGCATTTTGTATATTTCCGCAAAATACCCAGAAGTGGGATGTGCACCTTTAAATCTAAGATGGCCACAGGGCTGAGCTATTGATACATATGTGCCGATATCAGTAGTGAAATACATGTGCTCTTAGCTCAGCACAGCACAGGGGACTTAGCACATACGCAATCACTGTCTCTTAAGTGGCTGCCATGGTGGTAGGCAGGAAAGCAGGAGTGAGGTGCTGCTCTTGGCAGTGGCTTTGGTAGCCCTCTTCAAAGTGACTGCTCTGTCTGAGGACTGTCATAAGCGTGGAATCATCTGATTACTTCCCATCCCTGAGCCGCCATTGTCTCATCTGTCTAATGAGACATGGACTAGATGATTTCTCATGTCCCCCTTCCCCTTGGATTCTCTAGTCCTTAAAACAGTGGAACAGGAACAGATGCTATGGAAAATTGTGTCCTGTTCTTGGTTGTTCTTTGAATACCCAATTTGTTCATATCTAGTAAGCGCAGTCTGTTACTGTGTGTAATTTGAATATTTGTGTGTGTGTATGTATTCTCTGCCTGTGGCCTCTCTGAGGCTGAGCTGTGCTCACATTCTCTCTGCCTTCTCTTTTGCAGATCATGGTGGTGGATGGGCTCTCAGGCTCTGTCACTTGGAGTTACAGTGTTCCATGTCACATGAAAGAAACCCCCACCACCTCAGCGGTCACCTCAGATCAGAAGTCTGTCTTCCTCTTCTGGGGTGAAGGGCTGTTACCTGTGTCTCCCAATTCCGTGAGTGAGCTGGGAGGGTCTCTTCACTCCTTCACATGGCAGCTGCATGACAGGCCGACTGGGGTCTGCAGGGCTGTGTGACCAGCCGGGTGGTTGTGGGTAGAAACAGGACAGCCTGGGAGCACCAAGCAGGAGCCTTGCTCAGCCCCACGCTCTGCTTCCAGCTGCGACCTTTCAGCCTGTAGCGTGGAAGCCGACTGCAGCACAGTCACGGGCTTGCAGCGCTGCGTCGCTGAGGGAGAAGTGTCCTCTCCACGTGCCAGGTCCGTATTTTCAGCTGATTCGTGTGTGCTGCTGATGTTGAGCAGAGGAACATTGGACTGGTCTGCAGTGGGCAGGGAAGGTTTCATGCAGGCGTGAGGCCGGGCTTTGGGGTGAATAACTGAGGTTGCAGAAATGGGTGGGGGCAGGCATGGCAGAGCAGGGAGTGCCATTCACCAGGCTGGGTTGAGCCTTACCCGGGGCGTTCATGGGAGAGGAGGTCTGATATGCAGAAGCAGATGTTGCCAAGTGTTTACACTGCCCGCAGCATTTGAGTGGGTTGATGAGGCTGACGCTACCTCTAATGCCTTCCAGGAGGAAGTTTGTAGTGAGTTTCATAAGACCCACTGACTTAGTGTAATTCAACACATTTTGACAGCACCTACTATGTGTCAGCACTTAGTGTTCTCTTCAGCAATTTAAGAATCAACTGGAAGCAGAACCAGTCCTTTAGAGGAGAAGACAGATGGTCCCAGGTGACGGGGAGCCCAAAGGAGGGAGAGGCCTGAATTTATCAACCACATGCTCTCGGGAAATCACTTGGCTGTTCCAAGTCGCATGCTCTTCATTCATTCGTGGGCTTGCTACAGCACCCTGTGTTTGAGGATCAGATTTATTTAGAGTCTAAATCAAAATCCCAATGCTGCGATGCTCTGACCTGCGGCCTTGACATTGCCCTGACATGGGCCAGCCGACCTAACGTAACTTCCTGGCTTCCTCCTTTAATAAAATAAGGAGATTGGCCCAGACCAGATCACTGTCAAATGTAAGTGCATCACTGCAAAACAAAGGTGTGTTTTTCATGCTCCAGTGGAGGTACAAATATGAAGTTCAGATGGCAGCAAAGAAGGAGAGAGATACTCAGTTGTCTGGGGTGATGAAGGAGCTCTTCGTGAAAGGCATGGCACGCCAGCCAGGGACCTGAGATCGAGAGGTGTCTTAATATGTGGAGATGGACTGAGAGGATGGACAGGCATCTAAGGGGGTGTTAGACCGACCAAGGCAAGCGGGGCAGAGTGAAGCGTATTTAGGTCATAATCAGGCCTCTTGAAGCGAGGGTCAGGGGCCAGTAACTAGCTGGAGGCTGCAAGGGGCAGGGTTTGGTTGGAACGCGTCAGACCTGGTCTCCATGCGGAGGAGCATGGGCGCCGACCGGCCGTGGGCAGTGAGGAAGGAGTTGCCTTTGTTCCAGCCTAGCTCCTCCCACGTGCCTGGCTCTGGGTGCTGAGGGGCATGCAGAGAGCCTGCTTCTGCTCTGCTGTGTGGTGGGGCTGAGGGGCAAGTCTCCGGCCCGTCTGCCTTCACTCAGGGGATGCCTCCCGGTGCTGACAGTGGCAGTGAGGGTGATGTCCAGGCCTTGGGAGTCCATTTCCTCCACGGGGGCGGCCCAGGTGGTCCCAGCTGAGAGCCACAGCCTGACCCCTGGCCGATATTTCCGGGCCTCGGGACAGCGTGGCCTCCCACATGTGCGCCCGCCGAGGGCCACCCCCACTCAGCGTCACACACATGCAGCCGGGTCCGGCGTGTGTCTGCATGGTGACTGACATTCAGGCCTGGGCATTTTTATTTTACAACGAATGATTTGCTTCTGCTTGGCCAGTGTTGTGTGCATTTTAGGAAGTAAGATTTTTATCATGGTTTAGCCTGAGGCTTGCAATTGACTTTACTCTCCACCGAGAGGAAGTGTGTTGTCGCTGCAGCCACACAGAGTTCTGTCTCCGCAAAGCCTGCCTACTCCAGCGCGGCCCAGCACGCCCTCACAGCATTTGGGGTGGGGGGTTCACCACCACACTTCTCTCCTGGGGCACGCACATTCCCTTTCGCCCTTTTTAAAGAAGAAATCCTCAATAAGGGCAGAAATCATTTTCTAGCAACAGTGGTTTGTGGACGTAGCTTTTTGAGCTCTTCAAAGTGGGGTTGCACAGGGCAGCTTCTCTCCACACAGCCTGGAGCTGGGCTCAGCCTTAGCTCCTCGAGGAGGGAGTGGCCGCCACTGCCCGCCCTGCTGCTCCTCTGCAGGCGGCATCTGTGGGCGGCACCTCACCCCCGCTCCTTTTGCTTCTCGTGGTCAGGCTGGCGCGCTGGGAACTGAGCCACCCGGATTTTACCACCTTTACCTCCTGCATCCAGCCTTCCCCGCCATTCTTCTGGATCTGGCCAATGCTACGGGCACAGTGACAGCTTCCGAGGGTGAGGCTCAGCATGGGCGGGCGTGGGCAGGGCACGGCTGACCAGGGGAGGGACGCGCTTTCAGGTGACAGAGGCGCGGACGGGCTAGGCCACGCCTGCACATGTCCCTGTGTCTCTGGTGTCCCTGGTGTCCGGGGCCACTTCAAGGGTGCTCCTTCTGCGGGGAGCAGCAGGCTACCAGGCTGGGGACCCCAGCCCGTGAACATGCTGAATGCTGAGGGAAAGTGCTGCCCCATTCCCAGAGCTCCTGAGGTGTTGGCATCTTTGCTGGCACCGCGCCGTTTATTGAGCATCAGCTACATGCCAGGCCCTGTGCCAGGTGCTGGGAATGCATCCTCTGAGAGCTTAGGATTTGGAATTAACTCTGAGAGAAATGATGGCGGTAGAACGTTTCTCAGAGCATTAGTTTAGGATCAGCAGAGACTTCGTTTTCACTGTAAAAGTAAACACGCCCCTTGCATGGAAGTGGGAGTCAGGAGAAAAACCAAAGGAACAAAAAACACACCTCAGCCATAATCTGACCACTCATAACCACTGTGGACATTTTGGAAGGATTCGTCTACTTCATGGCGGCCTCTAAATAACACGGTGCAGCCAAGCTGGGATCACACAGTAGAGACCTGTAATTCAGGAAACCAGGCCCCAGAGTCACAGCCACGGCCGCCCACTAGTCTGACTCATCTGGGGCCTCCTCCGAGGCGCCTGCCTCTGCCGGCCCGGGCGGGGGAGCCTGCTGCTCCCGCTGCGAGGAGGGACGGCCGAGGCGCCAGTTTCCTTGCTCTCTGTGGCCTCTTGCTCTCTGATTCCAAGCTCACTTGCCTGGAAGTTTTAACTCAGAGCACTGGGTCTCTGGTGCCCTGGTGCCCAGGGCCAGTTCACGGGCCTGGCATGTAGCTGACGCTCAATAAACTGCGCGGTGCCAACAAAGATGCCAACACCTCCGGAGCCCTGGGAATGGGGCAGCACTTTCCCTCAGCGTTCAGCAAGTTCACGGGATAGGGGTCCCCAGCCTGGTAGCCTGCTGCTCCCCCCAGAGCCACAGGCTCGTGACTCTGTTTACTGGGGTACACTGGGAAGAAGAGCTGACCCTTGTCTGCTGGTTTTGTGGGAGGTGGGCGCCAAGTGGGGAGGTGTCAGCTGGTAGAATCGAGGTTGAGCAGTTTCTCAATATTAGCATAAAATACCAGTGAACATACGGCTGCTGAGAGTTGAGACCTTTTTCTGTTACACCCGTTTTAAAGATGAGGCAGAGCACCACAGCCGGGTAGATAGACTGTGTGCACCACGCCCTGACAACCCCGCATGCTGGGGTTCCGCGGTTTGCTGTCTGCCTTTTCTGCTGGATTCTCGCCATCATCGGAACAGCCTCTCATTGCTCGATTTGGGGCATCCTTAGACATCGCTTCAGGGACCCATGTGGATGGGCTGCCCTGTGGGCCTCCACCCAGTCGCTGCTCTGCACCCACGTCCCAGCTCAGTGCCTGACATCTGAGAGGGGCTCAGCAGGCTTATTGTGGGAGTTAATGGAGTGGATGAATGAGTCTAGTGGCTGAGCCAAACCGTTCTCCTGTGAGTGGAAGTTTTCTGTCCTTGTTGACTGCTCTTGTTTTTGTCCTTCCTCAGTTGGAATTAACGACCTCTGGAAAGATGCCTTTTATGTTACTAGGACAACAGGCCCAGGCTCTGAAGGCCACCCAGTGCCCTTGGTGGTCAGCAAGCTTAGTCTGCGGTGGGCACTGATGGAGGGCCAAGTGGTCCAGCTAAAGGACACCACCCCCAAAATTGGCCGTGGGGAGCTCCGGAGATTCCTCTCCAGGATAAAGTTTGTTGATTTTCCCTACCAGGTGAGCAGCTTCTGATGCACAGCTGGTTCCTGCTGGGTTTAGGACACAACCTACCAGCTCTGACTTTGCTCTTTAGGAAGGGGGGTTGTGGGGCTTCCTTGCGTAGCAAGAACCAGGTGCTTGGGACCAGCACTGTTTCCTAGGGGAGCTTCATGACCACGGAGAAGTTGTACCTTAGTGTTTGCAGCTGGGAATAGTACCTTCTTTCTTGAGGTACATTTGGAAATGTGGGGTCATGGTTTTTATTGTCATAGTGACTGAGAGGGGCAGTGTGGCTGTATTTTCTGGGTAGGGCCTAGTGATGCTAACTAACATCATGCAAGGTGGCCGCTGTCACAGAGTTGCCTTGCTTGGGGTATCGTGACTTCCCCCCCTCCCCCTGTCCCCATACAGTTCAGGCATTTCTGAAAGGACACTTAGGAATAGTGGGGCTAGGGCCTCCCTGCTGGCGCAACGGGTTCAGTCTCAGCACTATGAAGCTATCAGCAGCCACTGCAGCACAAGTTCGATCCCCGGCCAGGGAGCTTCCCGCATTGCACAGCAGACCTCTCCTGCCTCGCAGCGTACTCTCCTCCCCTCAGCAGTGTACGTCAGTCGATCCGCCTGTTCTGCTCCCCACTCTGTCTCTGGTGAATCCTCTCACCGGCCTACACCCCAGCTCTTGTATGCATAAATAAATCTTTAAAAAACAAGGAATGGTGGGGCTAGACTTAAGGATAGAAGGAGTATTCTGAACTTTAGTTTTCTCTAGATATTTCTCTACCGTGAAAACAAAGCCACTGATAGTGGTACATTTTTCCCTAGATCTAGTCTGATGGATTCTTCAGCTTCAGAAGAAGCGAACAGCAAGGAAGCGTGTCTCTGCCCTCTCTTTGGAGAGAAGGAAGCCTGCGGCCGCCCCCCACCCTCTGCGGATCGCAGCGAGGCGCTGGGGAGGTGCCTGGGAGTTCTCTGCGCACGACAGCGCCGCCCATTGGCTTGGCTCTCCCGCCTTCCCGGTCTCCCCGCACTAACCTCCTTGTAGGCGCTCTGTGGGTAGTTTGGAATGTGAATAAGTGTTTAATTTTGGTGTATCTAATTTATGAACTCTTGCTGGGGAATCCCAGGGAAGCCCCGTCCTTAGGGAGCATTTTGTTCTGCACCCTGCAACGTGTGTGTGTTTTCCGGTGTTGTGATGAGTGTTTTCTAGATCTGTCCTCAGACAGGGATTCGGCTTGTCCCTTCTGGGGTGCATCTGACTGGTTCACAGGGTGTGGGGGACAGAGGAGACCAGCATTTTCTGCTCTTGTCTTAGGTATCCTGGCTCCTCCCACCTTCCCTCTCTGTTGATTTAGTGACCTAAGAATAACCATATTTCTATCCGAAGGGGAACAAGTAGAGTTAAAACAATCTTTCGGCAAAGTCCATGTTACGGGGTTCTACTGTTGATTATTGGTTGGCCCTTTTTATTGCAGTGATTTCAGAAGTGCTCGTGTTCTCCACTTAGAGGCACCGAGTCAGGGGTGGAGGAGGCAGCTGTCCCGGTCCCTGTGTCATCCCTACTCCACGCTCTTAGCTTATGTTCCATCAGGTGTCCTTCTTACCCCCCACCCTCTCTGCTTCTCTTTTATTCAGGGATATTTTCGCTTTGCTTGCATGAGAGCAAAGCTGTTTCTGGACCTTTCCTCTTGCTACTTGAGCCTGGTATGTGACCGTTTTCCCTGCTCATCTCCTTCCTTACAGAGCTTTTGAAGCATTGTATTTTGGGAAAATTTCTTTGTAAATATTCTTTTATAATTGGTTAAGTTCTTTAGAATGATCTCTAGTGCTCCCATCTCCCTTTTTCTATTAAAAATTACTTCTGTTCCATCCTCTGCTAAATTTCCAGATCTTATTTATACAGCAGAAAACTCCACGTAAGCCGCCGGAGCTGATTTTCTTCCCCATTCTCACAGGCCATCCCTGCGGGCAGCTCAGGTTCTCCCTTTACTTGGGCCTGTTTCACTCTAGCTTGGGTTAATAAAGGGATTTTAGGAAATTTAGAGATTCCAGAAAGTTAGGGATTCCATATTTAAAGGACTGTGTGTTGGTTGCCCACTGGTAGGCATCGTGACAGAACAGGAAGTTGGCAGAAAGCGCTCCAAGCAGGCTTGTTGCCTGGCCTTGCAGATTGGCTTTGCCAGGTTTGGGGGCACCCCCTTCCCCCCACCTTAAGTCCCTGAAAACAAATCAGTTCGGCTTTGCCAGGTTTGGGGGCATCCCCCTCCTCTCACCTTAAGTCCCTGAAAACAAATCAGTTTCAACCCTTCAGAAGAGCCCAGCATATTGTAGCCTTTTGGGGTAGGGGGTGGGGGGTAAGAGGGCAACTAGAGGATCTCCCAAGAGTTTGGGGATTATTCCAGATTCATTTCTAGGACTGGAATCTACCTGGGGAGAAGAGCCTAGGGTGTAGTTTGGTTTAGTGGAGCATTCTAAGGACTAATTTCTGGTTGGCTGAACACCTGAAACTTGGGCAGTGGTCCTGCAGTGTGGGCTCAGCCATCGGGGCCTAACCCTGGTTCTCCTGCATGTTCGGGAATCAAATGCAAAGTCGATTCTTGAGGGCCTGACCTCAGGGAATTGTTCTGAGGGCAGACTGTTATGCCGGGGAGTCCTGGAAACACTTAAGAAAATGATGCCTCTAAATTCTTCCTGGTGTCTCTTAACTTAGCGTAACAGGACACGTTTGAATTCATCCTGGCTAAACACAGTGTAAGCTCCAGGCTCCTCGTCTCTTGAAATGGGTGTAAACAGTGACTGAAGATTGAGGAAGCTTCATCTCACCTGTGGGGTGCTGGCCTCTTGTCAGATGTGTCCCTAATAAACTCCCTCCTCCTCTCAGGCAGCGGGGTAGGCAGTGGGCCTGTCTTTTCCCACTCCCAGCACAAGTTGCCCGCAAAGCTACAACCACCACTTCTTAGAGCTGTGACTTCTGCAGGGTCTTCCTCTCCTCCCACCCTCTCCTCTTTCCTTCCCTTGCAGACCCGCCCCTTCCCCTGGAGGCACGGTGTGCTGGCCCTCCTGGTGTGGTTCTGGCGATCTCAGCCCCCTTGAATGTGAATTGCTGTCTTTATCGCTCATGGTAAAGGGGAGAGCCGCCTGGTGTATTGTCAGGAAGCACTATTCAAAATGTGAATTGTTCCAGAACAAATAAATGCTACATCTAGGAACGCACACATGTGCCACTGTCATTCTTAGCCATCGAGGCTGGTTTGTTTTTTCTTTCCAGAAAAGAGAAATTTTGTATTTTGGGAAAATTTGGGGGTGAGGAGCTGGGGCTCTCCAGCTTGGTCTCCTCCGGCGAAGTGCTGTCCTGTCTGAGTAGCCTCAGAGCCGCCTCAGGAGGCAGACCCTGTCTCGCGCCCTGCGCCGACCCTGGCACCCACCTGCTCAGATGTGCTAGTCTAAGGGCGTCTAGGATAAATGTAACCACACTGTCACTGGGACCCCAAGGGATGCAGGACACCGTGACACACACGAGGATTCCAGTGTGCCAGGGAAAATCGAGCCAAGTCATCATTGCTGATTTGCCCACTTCCCCTCCCAATCCCAGAGAGGTGACCCGACCTGCAGGTGCCCTGGAGGCATCCTCCCAGGAAGAACTGCATGTCACTCTGTGTCGCCACTGCTTAGCCCAGGCCTGGCCTAGGGTAAGCCAGTGCTAAAGGAGAGACGGGGCTTTTGCATGCTTGAGGTTTTGGGGGATGTGCAACTATTGATAGCAGTGAAGGAGGGGCGAGCAGCGATACCAGGCACGCACCCCTTTGGCTTGTACTTTAAGATACCCCTGTTCTTGCCTCCAAAAATGATGCTCAGGACACAGAGTTTGTCTTAAGCACGTGTTGATAACAAGCAGACATGGAAAGGTGGGTTCAGCTTGCTCTCCAGACCCTCTTACTTCTGACATTGCTCTTCCTTTGCAGATGACCCCGAGGCCTCTTCCTTCGGGCCCTGCTGCTCCCTGGTGGAAGCCCCTTGTTTTGTAGCTCTGAGTAGAAGTCAGCTCCTTTGGAGACAGAACGGACGGGCCAGTGGAGGTACTGGGGGTGGCTAGTGATTGGCACCCCTGCTCTTGTCGGCGCCAGGTACCACTGGTGGTGATAGGGTAGACAGCTCATGGTTTCTCGGGAGCTCTCGCTGTGCTTGCACTTGAACTCCAGCAGCAGCCTGCTGTATTTGTTGACGGTGGCGACAGCTGGGGCCATCCAGCAGGTGAGGGAATCCCCGGCCATACTAGGGACAGGAAATTGGGCGGTGAGTCTCTCTTACAGGGTTGAAAGAAAAACACCCTGATGCCTTCCTGAGGGTAAATGAGGCTGATGTCTTTCAGGGACGTAGGGGCCTGTGTGCTTGCTGCATCTGTCCTGTTGCAGGTAAAGACGGGGCAGGAGAACGAGGTGCTGTGGGGTACGTACGTTCTGAATGGCTCAGTCACGAGAAACACTCGTGTTGACACCAGAGCAGTAGTTTAATGGGGTTTTTCCCAGTGACTAGATGACTTTCAGTGCCCAGCCTGTGGCTGCCTCTGTGTAGTCTCCTAGAGCTCCTAGCCTGAGGCACAGCCCGATGCACCGCCTCCTTCCCTTCCCGCTTTGAGACTCAAGATTTTCCTTCCCTCAGGTGCTTCAGATGCCAGGAGCGGTCATCTCCCCTCCCTCTGTCTCTGCTTTGGACTTAGCAGTCCTAGAGCCCACAAAGTCAAGACTCTGAGAATTGTCCAGAAACATGTACTACAGTCTGGGGCAGGGGTGGGGAGGGCTGTGTAGCGGTTGCGCAAGTGACATTTGTCTGTTGTGTAAACATTGTGGCTTTTGGCTTAAGGGAGTTCATATTGGAGGGAAGGGAAGCCCACAAAGAGAAATCTGATGGACTCAAAAAACACAGCCAAGGCAAAGACACCAGGGAACTATATCACACACATTCCTGTAAATCTGGGAAGTCAAACCCCCAAATCTTCCAGTAATTCTGGGAAGCCTAGGAAACAGGAAGTTGTGTGAGGTTAGGGAGGGATTTCATGAGGCCAAGTGATGGTTAAAGCCAAGCCGCCTGCTGGGACTGCATGTTCTAGCTGCTCCCTCTGATGGGCCGAGGAGACTAAGGCTGGGGGTGCTCCTGGGGTGAGCTCTGCGGCCAGAACTCTGCAGTTGTAATGTCAGGAACAGCTGGAATGTGGACAGAAGGTGAGAGTGATGGGTGTGGGTAGAGAGCTAAACTGTGCCTAGAAATGTGGACCGAAAGCCCAGGAATCAAGCAGCAGGTACGAAACTGTGAGAAGGGCTGGCCCCCTAGCAGACATGCTTCCAGAAAGTCAGGAAGTTCTACAGCTTCCTTTAGAATGAAAAATGGGACCCAAGGCTGTGTCTCTGCAGCACTGTAAAAGGACTCAGCACTTATCCAGGTTGGCACTCATGCAAGGGAGAAAGTGAGGAGCTCTTAAGGGAAATAATTTACTTTGAACATATTTCTTTTGTCAGAGTGGCTGTTTATGTCTTCTTAAGAGAAATCTAACCCCTTAGTTCTTTTCGAGTTAGAGAATGACTTGTAGGGGAAGCTATTTCTAACACTATCTGGTGGGAAATAAGAGTGGAGAAAGGAGGAAGTCACTTTCCCTTACAGGGGAAGAGTAAGCCTGTCACAGGTAATGGAGCTCAATGCAAATTTCAAGTCTAATTTTCCATTGCTCTGCCCTCTAGTACCTTGCTTCATAGATATCAATATACAGAACAGCATTTCCATAAGCCATACAGAATCCGTCTCATTTCTCCAGGACAATACACACATCAGGTGAAAAAGCAATTGCAGAAAATTACAGAAAAACTGGACAAGAGAACATACCACCACAAAACCAACCAGAACACTCCTCTCTGTGCCTCCTCAGAGGGTGGGCCAAGAGGAGCACGGCCCCATTCTTGGCGTAAGGGATGAAGGGAAGTCTGAAGGACACAGTGGGTCTAGCTGGGGCATCTAAGGGAAGTGGCTGGGGAAGGGGCCGAAAGGCTCAGGAGATGAAAGCACTTACTGCAAGGCCCCGCCATAATTCCGGTCACGTGCCTTCCAGTCTTCTGGGCCCAGGTTGACAGCTGCCTGGAAGCCTTGTGAAGACATCATATGGGCCACCATGCCCAGAAGGCCTACAGAGGGGACAGGAAGGCAGAGCCCTTACACGAAGGCCGTCGTCGACACCTATTGGGAATAGGGCTTTGGCATCAGGTGTTGCCTGGCACTGTATCATTGGGCACTCTATCACCCACAGGCCACCAGTGTCCTGGATGGCTATCCTGAATGGGGGTTCTTGAATGGGTGTGTCTGCGCTAGGCTGCCTGTTTTTAGGCTAAGCTGTGGGGAAGGTTTGAGTCAATGCTGGACTCAGGCCTTTTTTTTTTTAATTCATTGAAATCATTTTTATGGAGATAACCTTTCACAACACTCTATGTTTTAGGGGTACAGGTTCAAATCTCAGCTGTCTGTCACCACACCACACGCCTGTCCCCTTTCCTGTTCCCCAACATGAACTTTATTCTTGCTCTCATGTATGCATCTCTGACTTTCTCCAATAGCCATGATCTTGAGAAGTTGTGTGTGTGTCTTCATGGATAAGCAAACCAGACTATTGAGGAAACTTGCCGAGAACCTGGACATATACGATACGGTCAGAGCCTAATGGTCGAATGGAAATGCTCACTCATTCTGACTTCCAGTGAATGGCACCTGTCATGCAAGGGTCTCCGGCCTGTTCTCTAACTGCCTATGGGCCCATTCACCCCCTGAGGACAGAGGCTCCGGCCTTGAGCCAGCCCTGCAAAGGTGAGGACCCCAACCCCACCTCCCCAGCCACATGGACGGGGGCGCCCACCTGACAGCACAGAGGAAAGGGCTGCAGAGGTGCTCAGCTGGAGCCTGCAGCCGGGCTCCCTGGTCAGCAGCAAGTTCGTGAGAAGCAGGAGAAAGCTGATGACTTCAAGTCCGATGGAGGCAGTTTGGGTGCCGGGGGGTAACCGTAAGGTCTCTGTCAGAAACCAGAGGAATGAGGAGCCTCACCCAGACAGAGAAGCAACTGAACCAGTGGTGAACAGAGGGTCCCCTCAGAAGTGAAAGCAGGGTCAGAGAGGTGAAAGGTGCGACCAATCCCAAACCAGCCGGAGCAGTCCTTAATTGGGGGTTCCTGGCTCTCACCCCACAACTCCTACTCTGCTCAGGCCCCAACAGATAGTTCAGTAAACTTGACTGTAAATACTGTCAGGGAGATCTGAGATGAACAGGTTCAATCTTCAAATAGATCTTGCAGGGACATAGAACTTTGCTATCACATTTGTTTCCCTTTTTCCTTATTTAACTCGGCAATGTCTCATTTCCACCCTCCCTCCCACTCTCCCTCCTCCCTATCCTTCCCCCCTGCTCACCCCCTCCCTCCAATTTTACATTAAAAAATTCTTAGGAGGGAGAAAGGGAAAAACTAAGCTTTCAACACGGCAACCAGAGTGGGCTAGAGCTGGAGGTGTCCTTCTGTGGGCTTCCTCTGTCCTTGCTGTTCCTTTCCTGGTGTGGATGAGAGTCAGCCCCAGGGTGAGTCAGCGGGGGGACAAGGAGTAGAAAAAGGCAGGAGGTCACAGGACAGGAGTGACCCAGAAAGGCCCAATTCAACGGCAGCTAAACTATCAAACCCACATACTTGCCACGAGCCCCGAGGGTGGGTGGGGGAGGAGTGCCTTCTCCATCACCCGCTCCCCTCCAAATCGGAGAGTGGGGTGACGTGGGCCTTGCACCGTGGCAAATTCCAGTAGTCCTTTCTCATCTCTCGCGGCTGGTGGTGTGAGTTCAGCGACGCGTCGGCATTTCTCCCCTGAAACACAGGTAAGCCCAAGCTGGTCACAGAGGAGCTTCCTTGGGCACCTGGGCCGAGATCGGGCCTGCCCTCCGCCTGGCGCCGCCCGAGCACGCAGGAGGCACCGAGTGCAGCTCTCCCTGTGAAAGCGGGAGAACGCGTGGGTGAGTGAGCGGCAGAGGCGAGGGTCCTAAGTTCCTGGTGACTACCAAGGTGGCCTCTTCCTGTCGCGCCCCTCACAGGGCAAGTTCCCGCTTCCCATATCAGGAGAGGTTACTCGATCCTAATTTTAATTTGCTGCCACTAGTCTGAATGGTTTCAGGCCTGGGCTTGAGGCAAGGCGAAGTGGCACAATGATAAATGCAGGTGCAGACACACACTTAAGAGTCTCTTCTGTCTCCTCTTCACCTGAGCCCAAACTGGGAGAAGGAGCAGATCACACCTTGTACCTGAATTTGGGGCTTTAGACAATGTTACTACCAGGTGCTCCTTCCGGGCCACCAGGTAACCTGGGAATGCTCTGGGCGGGGCAGGAGGTGTCCTCAGGTTGTGGCTCCTACCCCGAGGAGGACAAGCTGGCATGTGCCGACCCCACGTCACTGTGTTGGTGTGTGCTGAGCAGCGAGAGGCCTGCACGGAGAGTCTGTGCAGCATCCTGGCCTGACCTGTCCATTGTTCCCCTTCTTGGGCTTCTTCCCCACCCCACCCCACCCCCGCCTTTCAAGTTGTAACAATAGTACCTAGAATGGCTACTCCTCTTTGGGGAGGCGGGTGGGCAGTAAGGGGCTTTAAAGGTCATCTGTTCTGATCCTTTCATCTCATAACTGCAGAATCAAGGCCTCTAGAAATTATTCATTTAAGCTGGGCAGGGCTGGAGTCTTTTCGTTCATACTCATCTCTTCTTGTTTTGTTTCGAAACTGGCTAGAATGGAAATTCTCATAATGTCAAGAGTCTAATTGAAACTCTTGAAGGGGAAAGCTACTTTACACTAGAGAGTCTGCTAACATCAGATGGACTTTCAATCTTACTAAAAGGGGCGTCCATGGAGAAGGGACACAGGATCAAGTGGGAGATACTGAGCCAGCCTGGGCGTGAGGCTGGGTGGGGTGGGGTGGCGTTCTTTGCCCACACGCTGTTCCCGGGGGGCGGGGGGGGATTTAGGCAGCTGGGGTGAGGAGGCACCTGGTTCTTCCACGACTTCCTCACAGGATAGCCACACGTTACTGAGGAAGGCATGGTCGGAGAAGCAGCCATCCCCAGTCGCCCAGGAGTATTGCACCACCTCCGGGACTGGTGGGTTGGCATCGCGCCCGTCCAAGGGCATCGACATGTCAAAGCACTTGGTTGCCAGATCTTTCCCGAACAGGGGCTCGGGCACCTTCTGTGTGACCACAAGCCAGAAGTCGCTGAGCAGGGGTGCTGCGGCGAGCCCGAGTGACAGCAGGTTGAGGATGGCAGGTAGGAAGGTTCGTTGGTCAGAGAAGGCCTGCGGGAGCTCCATCTGCAACAAGCACAAGGGGACAGCTGAGCTCAGAGCCGCCTCGGACACTTCCACTCCCTCCCCTGCGGTTCCCGGACTCCAGTCAGATTCCTCCCAGATGGCCTTGGGAGGTGTGTGGAAATCTCACAGTGAGAGAACTGAACCCTGGGTGTGATGCGTAGTGCCCCCCCAGCAGGAGTGAAGGGATATCACCAGACAACTGTGTAGAGGGAGGCAGAGGGTCGCGCAAGTGGAGTGACCATATTGAAATCTCCCATTTTTGCCTCAAGAGGTAAGCCTGGTGTCTACACGGCCTTCAGTTGGCAAGTTCTAGGCAGAAAGTGTGCTTGTAGCTCAGTCTGGGAGGCGCCACCGTGGCCCGGCCATGGCTGTGTTCTGAGAGCAGGGATGGGTTTGCCTGTAACCGCTACGGAGCCCTCGGCTGCAGGGATGGCGCGCGCACCAGGGTGAGCTCCACAGACGCGTCTGCGGGCCAGTGTCCGCTGACGTGCCGCCGCCTCCAGCGCACCCCAAGGCCCAGTCGCATCAGGAGTGTCTGTCGCCTGACCAGCACTTCCCACAGGAAGTGAGACTTGGAAGGCTTTTCCCTCCCCAGTGGGCCGCTCATCACTTCTATTTGTGCTCAAGCTTGTGCTCCCTCCGGGGCTCCAAGCTGCCCGCCCTTTCCTGCTTCTTGTCCCCCAGTGTCTAGCGCAGCATGGGGTCCTCACTAAGCCGCGGGTGACCCGAGGGGGCACAGCTGATGAATGGAGCCCCTCAGGCTTGTAGCGAGCGGGGTGAGAAACAGAATTGGGGCCTTCGAAATGCTCTTGCTGGTGGTGGTTTTTGGTTGTCTTCCTTGCTGAGGTCTTTGGTGTTGTGACGGGTTTTTGGAGTTCTCTTCCCTAAGCCACCAGTTCCTCTGAGAGGAGAGAGGGGACTATGTCTTGTTAATGACTGTCAAGTGGGGTCATGTGTGGAGTGGGGGTGGGGTGCAGAGAGAGCATCTGGGGCCTTGAGGATATGAAGGCAGTAGACCCACTGGGATAGGGGGCTGTCGAAGCCCTGCAGAGGTGGGACACTGGTGGCCTGGGTCCAGCTTCCAGCCGCTGACACTGACCTCCAGCTGGAGGTGGCTGCGTGGTGCCCACGGGGCTGGATGCTCAGTGCCAAGACCGTGGAGCCACAGGGGGATGCCCTTGGCTGGTGGAGAGGAAGCTGGAGGGTGCCTGGCTCACAGTGGGCACAGCATGTGGCAGCAGAAGAGACTGTGGCCTCCGTGGCACTGGCTGGAGCCCCTGCCCTTGGTCATTTAACCAAAGAGGAGGGAGGCTGAAAAGTGACCATTTTACACATTTCCAATTCAGTGAGTAGTGAGTGGCAGCTTGTGCCAGATCTGATTTGCTTTAGGATAATAAAGAAGCGCGCCGGTCTCCGCACTAAGGGTAGCGGAGCAGTTTACACTGTCAGGTTAATGCACATTGAGCAGAAAGGAAGCCCTCCCTAGGCGCTGACAGATGCTTCTTAAAGTAAACCGTCTTGAGCTTCCCCGGGGATGTCACATCAGAGTTAATCAGACCTAAATCTGCTTAGCTTAAGGGAAGTAAATAAAACCATAGCCAAATAGGACAGGCTCACAAATCTCTTTCTCTCCAGCTTCACAGGTTCTACATTTAACAGAGAACTTTATCTTTGGAATCTACAGTTTGTTCTTGGGAAGTTCCAGGGACTAAAACAAGGCATACCATAGACAATAATAAATACACAAGGTTCCTATGTATGTAAAACAAATACACAAAACACATGGTAATACAACTGACGGAAAGCAATCTACTAAGATTTTTTTAAAAAGCCCTCCATGAAATAACTCCTCCAACAATTACCTGTCCGTGGAAGACTATGGGTGAGCTTGATAAGGACTGAAAAAACGCAGCATCCAGAAGGAGAAATGATCTTATATGAGCAGATGCAGGAGTTATGTTGCTATCTCCCAAAGAGTGTTTTTCTCTTGTTTTCAGTTATGAAAATTCTATTCGTTTTAGTCAGTTTGAGGTATCCTTTATAATTATACATATTTGTGCATATATTGCTTGAATAGGAAATGGACTTCCAGCCAAACATTATACATTCTGTATAATGGTTGAACTAAACATTTAGCAATTCAAAATGTCCAGTTTTGTTTTCAGTCTGATATAACTTGGAAATTTGTTTATCATGACACTAGATTTTAACTCTATCTTCAATCCACTTCAAGTTACACATATTCATTAAGTTATTTTGTCGGTCACTGAGAAATAATAAAAATGAATCCCACATGGCACAAAGCTCCACATGGAGCTTTGTGGCTCCAGGCGATAACTAACTTAAGAGGAGCCATGAGAAGCAGATGGGAAAGAGCTTGAAGCTCAACGAGGCTGTATCCAGGAGTACCCACCAAGAACAGCCCCAAGACACTCACTCAGTTATTCAAGAATTATCTGGATAACGGAATGGAAATCCATTTGAGAGCCCTTTCAAGAATTTTCTTCATCACACATTTTAATTCTCCCCCTAAACATGCTTTTCTCTCTCCAGGATCCAGTTATTTTAATTTCGCAATGATTTTCTTAGGATGATTGTGAAGAAGCGGAAGCCCTAAGAAACATTATTTCTTTGCACACGCTGACCAACCCCACGACAAGGTGATTCTTTCTAGAAAAGCAACACAGTAGCTGCTTTGGTATTTAGGGGCTCAGATGCTAGTGCATAGGTGCTGAAATATCACTGAGACTTCCATCTACATAGGTGGACAGGGAAACAAATCACAAAGGCTAGTGAGGGCTACCCATTGATGAGACAGGCACACCTGTCTAAGACTCTGGCACAAGATAGTAAGGCACCTACATTCTGAGCAATAAGGGGGAGCTGGTTACCTCGGCCTTGTCCTCATCTTGTAGCTTGTCCCTGCAGTATCACCTGTCTCTAGAGCCCTCTGGTTTAATGTTAAAAGAATGCAGGTTGCCTTCTCCCCCTTCCTCCCCCGCCCCATCTCATGGTTTTTGGAATGCCTCATGATTAAATCCTGCTTTGCAGGGAACTTGGGCATTTAATAATTGACAACGCAGTCATGGCCCAGCTGTTCTGGGAGATTACACAGGAGAGCTTGCCAATGGGGAGCTGGGATTATAAACACAAGGCAGCCAGGACCTGCATTCAGGGTGAGTTCTCTAAAAAGTACATGATTTTTATTTAGTTTTCATCTAATTATCATTCCCTGGGTAACTGTTGTGAATAGAGCAGGCTTGATTTTATGGCAGGCATGGAAAATATTATGAGGGTCGCCAGTCCCTCACAAGATCCTATTTCCTTGAGTGGGGTTTCCATCCTTTTTTCCTTGAGTGGGGTTTCCATCCTCTACTCTCTGCAGTCAGGACCTCACAGAGGTGTGGAAGGGGCTTCCTTGTGCCAGGAGTGGTCTCCACTCTCCAGTTGGTGTCATTATTAAGGGTGATTAAATCCCCTCCACATGGAATACTGAGAGGGTATCCAGTGGGCATGGGGTGAGGATATAGATGGAATAGGAGTGGAGAGAAAATTCACCAGCAAATTCTGGCTGACATCATCTCTGTCACAGGCTTCAGGCACAGGAAAGAACAATCTGATTTTCTTCAAAACAAGGTTTCTAAAACTAAAAAACAGTTACAGGCAAATCAACACAGGGTTGATTGCCTCTCTTCTTGCCACTTGTCACCTAGGAGCACGTGTTTTTCTTTCTGTTCCCCAAAATTGTGCCAGTTAATGGGGAAGACATGGTTGGGAGACATGGTGCAGCCTCTTGGGGTTCCCTCAACACCATGGGGACTTTCATCCTGGTGCCTTTGCGGATGCTTTTCCCTCTGCCTGAAAGCTGTCAATCTCTTCTTACCGGTGACCAAGATGGCTCACTCATTGTTTGGCTCACTCATTCTCTTAATGACAGAACAGTTCAGTCCTCTGTCCTCGTCACTCCTCGCTCTTCTCATAACACTTTCTACATCCCAGTATAATCACTTCTCTATTACAGTGTAGTCATGCCTTGATTGTAATGTCCTTCAAGTGCTTTTATGCAAGGGCAGTACTCAGTTCTGACTGCACAGCACAACAATCTCTGGAACTTTGGAAAATATACAGATTCCTGGGCCCCACCCCGAGACTCCATCCCAGTTCTGGGGTGAGACCAGGAATCTGTAATTTTAGAAAGTATGTGTCATAGTATCCACCCAGGGATGGACTTCTGGTTTCTGGTTCCAAATGTACTAAGCTTGGAAGTCGCCCTCTGACTTAACAAGTAAAAATTTGAGAGAGACTAAACATGTAGCCAGAGAAAATTGTCATACCATCAGTGACCCGTTTGGCACATTTTGGTTTCACGTTTACCGAAAACCTCTCTACCTGCCCTGCCCTTCTGACAACTCATCCAGATTTGCCACCAGGTCCTGTTTTCCCCCACGATCTTTGTGTAGTTGCTTTAGGAACTCAGAGGTCCCCTTAACTTCACTGTTCGGTTTAGCCCACGTCTTAGCCAACTGTGTCTCCTTGGGTAGTGCTTCTGTCACCCAACATGGTCTCTAGTCTCAGACAGATGCTAACAGGAGAGCTGATGCACGTGTATGTGCATTATGTCTAGGCTAGGCTGATCTGCGTCAGCCAAACGATCCTTGATTTGTTGTGATGGAACTCCCCGATCGCAAGGGAGAATTTTGTGGTCACTTTTCACGTTTGAAATGGCCCTTGGTTTCCGGGCTTGTTTTCCTCTCAACGCTGGGTGGCGCTCTGTCCTCACTGGTCTCTTCAGTCACGTGCTTCCCAGGCACACACCCCCCGCCCTCCCGCCTCTCCACTACCCCGAGCAACTGTGGGTGGAGGTGGCCGCCCCTCCCTGTAGGACTGCTCTTTTTTCTTCTTAGGCCTCCACCCCACATGCTAATCTATAGAAGCCGTGTGTCAGCCTCCAGGAATTCACGGCTCAATGAACTTGGGGGCACCCAGCTGCTCCCTCCAGAACATCTTGGAGAATTGTTTCCTGTAGCCCATTTTATTTATTTATTTATATTTTGGTGACCATTTCCAGTTCGGTGCCTCAACAGATCCTCAAATACTTCCCCTGGGAAATACAAAGCCGTAGTATCAGAAAAGAGTCAGCCCACATTTCCGCATTAGTTTTGTGCACATTTTTCTTTCCTTAATCGTATCCTCAGTCCCCTTTCACCCAAGAACAGGGAACAATTCTTTTCTCTCCTCTGCTTCCACCCTTCAAATACTTGCAGACACGTCTCATATCCCGCTTGAGTCACCGTTTGGCACAGTCTTGGGGTTTGGATTTTTATTGCCTCTGCTCCTAAACCGCACCCCCAGAGGCTCCATGGCCTGAAGTTTGCCTTCTGGGGGCAGGGGAGGGGTGGTGGGAAGGGACCAAGGTCTTAAGTGGGTTATATGAGGAGGTTATATGAGGAGGCCTAGAGGGGAATTTTAGAGTGAAGCTAATGAAACTTCAGCTTTGTGGTCCCCCATTTAAGCTGGCCCCTTCCAGGACCCTGTTATTTAATTTGTACTTGTCATTTTATTTTTCTTAAACAGGACCCCCAAATTTTTATTATTGTTGACCTCTGCAAAAGCTAGCATCTACTCCCCAAGAGGCTATGTATTTTGTGTGTGTATGTGGCGGGCTGACTGCCTCCCCGTTGTGCCCAGTCTTGAGACTCCCCCTTTCTCGCCCCCTCCCCTGGGTCGTAATTCTAATTTCCTTTTTTTTTTGGACAAAACATGAGTTTCTCGGCCTGGCCACAAAAGCCAGCATCCCACTCACTTCCTTCCATTGTAATTTGGACAAGTTATTATTTTTTCTTCTCTGTCCTCTCATAGAACAGAAAAAGTAATTGCTAGTCAATGCAACAAAAATATAATTAGGTTAGGCACAGAAGTTCATGACTCAGCACAGACAAGATGATTCCACATGTCAAAACAGTATTTAACTATGGTGCTGGGTTCTTACCTCAGCACCCCCCAACTCCCCTTCCATACATGAGTCCCAGCGTTTATGACATCACAAAGCTAAGGGTTGGGACTAACCTATATTTGCTAGATTCTTAGTCACGGTTCCCTGCACTGTACAAAACCACATTTATTAGGTGTGCATGAGAAGAAACAATGGTTCCGGGACATCCACACATACTGAGTAAACAGGATTCAATTTATTGTTTTGTGCGCGCACTGTCGATGGGGCCGTTAAAACAATGGGTAAGAAAGTGGAGCCAGAGAAGATCCTTCTGCACACCCACCCCTTCCCTAGCGTCAAAGCCTGGGGCCGAGGGATCCAGTAGGTTCTTCCCCCGCACAGTCATAATGGCATCTTCTCCGCAGAATAGTTCATTTGTCCTCCCTGACAGTATCTCTGTGGTTCTTCCAGGAGGGACATGCTCTATTCACTAACTCCTGTCACTTAGTAGATGCCCGGCTGGAGTGGAGCAAGCCGCTGTTTTCCCTTCCTGCATGTTCTGGGACTTGTCTCTTCTTCTCACTTTAAGTTGCTAGATAGAGCAACTATGTTTGACTGAGCAGGATCTTTTTTCATTGTTAATCCTCAGAGCCTCCCATAACAAGAGGGAATGAAGGAGGTACATAATGGGGAAAAAAAGCTTCTTGGATACACTTTGGAAGCCTGTGGGTGAAGATTTGAGTAAAGAAAAGTGTCCTTTACTCTTCTGTGGCTAAAGGGAAGGAAATCCTTTTGAGTCACATAGACAAGGGCAGTGACGTCCCCAAGAGTCTAGGTGCACAGGCCCTGTGCCTCTGGATCCAGAGAGACCCCTAGTTTCATCAAACAGATCAGCGGCCAGTGCATCTCCTCCCACCTGTGGAAACATTCCCGCTTTTCAATGAGCCAAGTCAAAAACAGCAATGATCTCATGAAAAGTATTATCCTTAGTTTGCAGGGACCAGAGTACAGACAGCTGGAAAGCTGGGACACGCTGCAAGTATCCCCGTGTTTCCCGAGGCCCTAGTGATGGGCACCTTTGAATGATGTATCTTGAAAGCAGGGAGATTTGGCAGCCCTAATTACATTTTCCCCTTCACTGCCTCGTTTGACTCATTCACTGATGGAGATAAGGAATGTCTTCACACAGGACTCTGCCTCCCCGCCCTGAAGGGAAGAGGATGCCATCCAAGTCCCAGGGGCCACAATATGAACATCACTGCAGGGCACTCAGCTCTGGATTTCCTAGCGTCCCTGAATCAAAGCCACACCCGTCTTCCCAACATAGTATTCTGGGAACACTTTTAAGTAGGATTAGGGGGAAAGACCAAAGAAAGGGTCGGGGGCCTCTCCTCTTGGTCGCTTTTCCCTTTCCGCTGTTTAATGGAATTGTTGGAGGACTTTTGCAAGGGCAGTCATTTCCAGGAGAGGAAGCCGCCTTTCTTCCATGCCCCAAGCAGCTGGAGTGAATGGGGGGCGGGGGAGGGGGGGGAACAGCCACATCAGCACATCCTGTGGGGCAATCGCTCACGCGCGGGTGACAGAGCCCTGGGGACCCGCAGGGGTTGGGGTGCTTGGGGACCACGGGGCGGGTTGGTGCTTAGGGCGCGGCCGCAGGCGGGCGCAGGTGGCCACCCCGTTTCCATTTGGCGTGCGCCCCCGGATCCCTTGTTCTGCGCTCACTCCCCTACCCCCTGCCTGCGGAGGGGCCCGAACCTTGCAGTGTCCCGGCTGGCTCCCCTTGGCCCCCCCTTCCTGGATGAGTAACACCGCCTTCCATCCCCCCCCTATTTACTATGGCTGCCCGGTTGCCTAGCAGCGGGCTCGTTGCCAGGGCGACGCGCCGGGAGCGGCTTTGATTGTCTGGCGAGGCCCCGCCCTGGCCCCCAGCGTCCGGGCCTTCACGGGCGGGCGGGGCCGCGCTATGGCCCTGCTTCCACGCGGTCTTCCTGCCCAGATGAGAACCAAGTCCCCGGGGGCCTCCCAGGGAGAGGGGGCGGGAGAGGCTCCCCTCCCGAGGATGGCGCCGGGTGGGGCCAGGGACGAGACCCGGCGCTGCTGTGGGCTCGGCCTTGTGGGCCGGCCCTGGGCCTGTGTGTGGGGCTGATGGCCCGAGCTTGGCGCCAGGGCTTGTGGAGACTGTTCTCCGATAAATTCCTCAAACCCAGGCCTGAAGGCCCAGGGCCAGGAGGTGCCTGTGACGGTGGAAGCCAGTCAGACATTGCCCTGTCGCCTGCCGTTGACCAACGGGACAGGCCCAGGATCCTTCACCTCTTTTTGTGGACCTAAGAGGTGAAGTTTCTGGCCAGGCAGGATCCCCTCAGCAACACTGAGGTGTAGTCACCAGCCCCCTACTACTGGTCTAATGACTTGGATCAAGATATTTAACTTCCCTGCACCACTGTTTCCTCAGGAGAAAGAAATCCTCCTCACAGTTCAGCTGAGAGGATCAAAAGGGGAAAAGTGGAGGGAGGCGGCGGGAGATGCACCTGCCCCACAGGCTCACGAGACTCTGGCAAACATCCTCATAACATCCTCACAGTCAGCCGGGAGGGGGAGGAGAGTGGCCTCTTCTGTCAGACTCGCAGTATCTGATTTGTTCAAGACCACAATGCTAGTAAATGGTGCAATCAACACTCAAAACCACCCCAAACAAGCCCCAGGCTGCCTCTGAGTAAAGGGGAGCACCGTCACCTGTAACAGGGCAAAGGGTGCAAGCCAGGTTATGGAAACTCATGGAATGAAGTGCTGGATTAAGGGTACTTTATACAACCCAGATTCATAAGGAGACACACAGATTCCCCTATGTTCTGTGTTTCTCCATGGACATTAAACTAATAATTACACAAAATTATTCTGAGCAGTGACTTGCTTTTTCTGTAATGTTCGTGTCCACTGCTGAGGGTTCTTACAGTTATGAGCCATTTGCTGAAGTGAGGAAGCTGCCTGAGCCCAGATGCCGACAGCTCTTCAGCACCACTCGCTCTGCTCTGAGTCCCAGAGGGGTCCTCCCTGGCTTCCGAGATCCCCAACTTCTGGCGATGCGAACAGCACAACACCTGGCTCTGTTGTGTGTGTGTGCATGTGGGTGTAAGCTTATTAGTTCAATTTTTCTTTGCTGGGGAAGGCAAGAGAGATGAGAAAGAAATTTGCTTTTTTTAAAGTGACCCTTTGAGGGGAAAGTTGGCAGTTCTCATCTTTGTCCAACAGGAGGCAAGTCACTTCCCGCTGTGGACCCTACCCTAAACAAACCCAGACATCCTTGCTGGCTGTGTGGGTCATCCTTGGTCTGGAAGGATCCTTATGGATTCTCCTAGATTGTCTGAGACCAGAAAGAGCCTGTACTCATGCTCTCGTAGTTCTTATTTCCAGCAGATTGTAGAAAAGAGCTGGCTTCTCACAGGACAGTGGAGATGCCTCACCATTCTCTGACAATTTAAAGTCTACTCTTCTAGTTCACTTGAGGGTTACCTATCTCTCTTGTTACCACATCTGGGCCTTTTACCAGGGACTAGATTTTGTCAGCTGGAATCAGACAGGGAGAGGGAAAAAAAGAGTCGCTATAGGGCTCTAAGCTACCCTGGGAGCAGAGAGGAAAAGTAAGATGAAGGAAAAAGAAATGGATATTTTAATGAAAGAAGATGAAAAAGTGAGATCAAGGTATGGACATCACCAGCTTTTCCAAGAAAATCTAGGCTGAGGTAACTAATTTTTAGTCCATTTCGCACAACCCTACAGTATGTTCTCAAGCTCCTTATGTGAACCAGTGAAATAAATTAAATTGGTGCATTTGTATAACCTGTATTACCAATCCAACCTAAAGTTCCTTCCCGCGAGAGAGGCATGTGAGTTCAGAAGTCAAGGCACCTACCTTCGGGGTGAGACAAACATTTTGAGTCAGTTGAGAGGGAATGCTCATTCACGTGTGAGGCTCTGAGGCAGAGACGTCTCAGTTGTCCTCTGCTGTCTTGACCCGATGTGTGGAGTGTGGAGCCAGGTCCCCTCTTGCCAGCAGAGGGGTGAGGTGGTGTGGGGTGGGCTGGAGAGGATGGTCAGGATGTCCAGTGCCAGTGTGGGTGGGGCTGGCTGACACGGAGGGTTTGCTCTGTGACATCACAGTGGCGGGCAGGGACCTCTCTCCTCAGCCCCTTGCCTTGTCTCCCCACCCCCAGAAGGATGGGGGTCACACTGGGGGACCTGCCAGAGCCCTGGATGTCTTCTGAGTGACCCATGTCAGTGCTTCTGCTCCCTGGGGGAAGCGTCACCTGGGCATCTTAGTAAAATGGCAGATTCTGAAGGTCTGGGAGATGCCGAGCAGGCCAATGGCGTTGTCAGGCGCTAGTCCAGTGCTGCCAAACAGAAATACTGTATGAGTCACATATGTAGTCAAAATTTTCTAGTAGCCACATTAAAAGCAGAGCAATAGGTGCACACACATGGCCGTGTGACCATGAAATCTCATGCAGTCTGATGACGTCTTACGCCGTTTATGAGGTGGTCCTCCCCTCGACTCCTTCAAGTAAGATGTAGTCCTCCCAGGCAGGTGACCGGTCACGCTGCTTCCATTTGAAAATTTGAAATTAAGTAAAATTGGGAATTGAGTTTACAGTGGTAACCAGCCATATCACCAGGGTTCAAGAGCCATGTGTAATTAGTAGCTACCATGTGGGATCATACCAGGTGAGAACATTCTTTGACTGGTATCCGGAACCTTAACGCATGCTCACTAACATAGTTTCAATCACTACACAGAGCTGCTGACACTGAGCCCTGACTTCAAGTCAGGGCTCTCAGAGAAGGGTGGTGGCTTCTGGGTTCCAGGATTCTGCCCAGTGAGATGTGGCCCAGTTGACTGGTCCACCTCTGAGCTTTCACCTGGGTGCCCCTCACTGGAATTCCTCCCTCTTCCTTACACCCCACTTAAATCCTACACACCCTCAGAGCACATGGTTCCAATTTCAGTTCAGCCAAAAGTCTTCCCTTGTTATTCCAGCCTTCATTGCTCTCTCTGTCCTATGGGCTGGACTATACAAAGGGTACTTTTGTTCTTCTTCTTACTATTTCATTGTTGTGTAGTCTCCATAAAATTCCCACCACCAATTCACCTGTGAACCCTCACCATAGTCCCTTGTGCTCTTCTCTCCCACATTTTAATCCCTTTTCCTTCCCCTCCCCCTCCTCACAGGATATCTCTTATATATGGTTGCCTACTAGTCTTTATTATTATTATTATTATTATTGTTATTATTGTTATTTGTTCCTCCTGATCTCTTATCTGGTTCCCCTATATTCCTCCTATAAGTGAAACCATTTGATATTTTTCTTTTCCTCCTGGCTTATTTCACTGAGCACGATCCCTTCTAGCTCCATCCATGTTGCTGCAAATGGCATGAGTTTATCTTTTTTATTGCTGTATAGTATTCCATTATGTATATGTACCACATCTTCTTGATCCAGTCATCTGTATTTGGCCATTTGGGTTGTTTCCAAATCTTGCCTATTCCAAATAGTGCTGCAATAAACATAGGGGTGCGGGTATCTTTTTGAATTACTGTTTTAGTGTCCACAAAAGGTACTTCTTAACATGGGGTCTTAACTCTTGCTTTGCTTGAGGTTCATCAGTCTGTTTTTCTCATAAATTTTGAAGCTGCTTGAGGACAGAATCTACTTCTTTACTTCCATAGTGCTTAATATAGTCCTGGGGGCATTATAGTTGCTCAATAAATATTTTACTTAATGAGCTAAGGTAAGTAAGTACTTAAGAGAGAACATCAAACTAAAAGTATCAATAACTTGAGCAAAAGGAATAATTTGCTGTGTTCTTGGCCTGCAGTGGTGGGGGGAGGATGATATGGCCGGAGGGGCCAGGCTAAGTGGTTGGTAAGAATGTTTCTCCTGTACTTTTTTCTCAGGTATCAATAAACTGTCCTGGCTGAAAAAGAAAAGAAAAGAAAAAAAAGATGTCCTCTCCTTAAGTTAATTTATAAATTCAATGAATTTATAAATTTAATGCCCAAATCTCAATGGGCATTTTTTAAAGAGCAAGGCAAGCTGATATTAAAGGTTCTATGGGAAAATAAATGCACAAGTCCAGTTACGAAAATACTGGAAAGGAGGAGAGACCCTGCAGGCGACCAGCCCTAACAGATAGACTTGCCAAATGGCCTCTATAATGAAACCTGTGTGGTGCAGGTGTCTGACCAGCAGACCCACCAATGGAATAGAAAAGAAAATCCAGAAATAAACACAGCCACACATAGCCATTTAGTATATGATAAAGGTGCTCTCTGTAGTCCTGTGGGCAATGATGATCTTTTTAACAAATGGTATTGGTACAAACTGGATAGCCATGGTGAAAAATAGAAACTGTATCCATTTTTTATACCACCTTCAAGGATAAACTCCACACAACTAGAGATCTGAGTGTAAAAGAAAATTACACAAGTAGAAGAAGAAAGCAAGGATAAATTTCCTTACCAATGGGTTATAAATAAAGGCTCTGTAACTATGACTAAAAATCCAGCCAGAGGTAAGAAAATGTTGGTACATTTGACACCAGTAAACAAATATTTCTGCATGGCAAAAATCACTATAAACAAAATTAAAAAAATCACAAACTGGGAGAAAATATGCATAATAAATATGATGATGAGAGACCAATATTTCTAACATACTTTTTTTTTTTAATGATGGGGAAAAGAGACTAAGATTTCTATGGAAAAATAGGCAAAAATCAGGACCATACAGTTCACAAGAGGAAACATATAGATGGCCCTAAATATATGAAAAGATGTTCAACTTCATTAAGCATTAGGGTAATACAAGTGAAAACTACAACGGCTTCTATTTCTCATTCATCATATTGGAAAATTAAAAAGTTTTACATAGTCCATGGATGAGGCTGTAGGGAAATAGGAGCTTTTATTTATGGCTGGAGGGAATCCAGAATGGTCCCACCTTCGGGAACAGAATTTGGCAACATTTAACAAAAGTACACATGTATTTATCCTTGCCATAGAAATTCTACTTGTAGGAATTTACCCGCAGATGCAATTCCAATATATGAAACTATATATGCACAATGTTATTCATTGCAGCTTTCACTGTAATTATAAAATATTGGAGACTTGTATGAATCTCCAAGCATAAAATGGATTGGATAAAATATGGCGCAATCACATAAGGGAGTTCTGTGCAGCTGTTAACCCCCCCACCCTCATAAAAAAGGGTGGGGGGAATTTCTCTAGCTTGCTAGGGAATGATTTCCAGGAAACAGTAACTGAAAAAATGGAAAGTTCAAAGAGGATCTATGGTATGTGATTTTCCATGTGAGAAAGAAGGGGAAGGGAAACATACATGTATCTTTATCCTGAGCAAAAGAACGCAGGAAAGATAAACCAGAAAATAATGAAACTGATTAATTACTGGAGGGAGGGATGGAAGAAATTCAGGAGGGAGTGGCCCTTCTCCGAGAATATTTCTGTACAGTTTTGACTTTTGAAAGCTTGTTAGTATTCTACATATTCAAAAATAAAATTAAAACAAGATGGGAAGGGGAAGGGAAAACCTAAAACAGAAAACAAATGGAAACAAAGGAATTCAATGTATTTCAAATGAATACTATGACCATGTGAGGGGAAAAAGCAAAGGGAAGGAAAAATGTTAAGTTACTCATGAACAGCGTGTTTCACGATCTACTTCTGTCTTGGGCCATGTTGGTGGGGGAGAATTGGAGCCAATTGCTGGACTCTTTTTTGTGTATATAAATTTTGTGGCCGATGAATCAAGTAGTTTTGAAACTATTTTAGATGCAAGGTGGCATTGGGCAAGTGAGGAAATAGATTAAGGCAGATGGGAACTGGAATTCCTATATGGGAAAAGGGCATTAAAATATGGGATGGGGGATGGGCCTCCCTCGTGGTGCAGTGGTTAAGCACTGCGCTGTGGAGCTCTCGGCAGGGAACACTGCCAGGCAAATTCGATGCCCAGCCTAGCCAGGGAGATTTTCACATGGCACTTCCCACATGGTGCAACAGACCTCTCCTGCCTCGCCCGCTGCTCCCCTCAGCATTGTATTTCCCTCGATCTGCCTGTTCTGTTCCCCACTCTGTCTCTGGTGAACCCTCTTGCCACCCCATGCCTCTGGCCTGTACCCCAGCTTGTATGCATAAGTAAATCTTAAAAAATAAAATGGCATGGGGGAAAGCAAAAAGAACCCTATGAGTAGATTGGAATTACAGGCATTGGTGTGAACTCATGATTATCTCTCTTTCTATCCATCCACATGAATACATATGCATGTGTATATATGTATGTATGTATATGTATAGTTTATATTTGTATGCATACATGTAAATGCATGTGTATTTTCCCCAGTTTTGCCTCCTGAAGGGCCTCCAAGCAAAGACTACCCAGAACCAATGAACACCTAGCACTCAAATCTTGCCCTCTAATACAACAACTTCTTAAAGAAATGTCTGATTCTAGAGCTGGGTCAAGGTAGGTAAAAGATGAACTTGGAACTTTATGTCAGGAAGTAAGGAAATGCTTGAGGAAAAAAAATGATAAGGGCATTCACAAGGAACACAGGAGTCTCCTTCAAGGGATTTCTACTGGCTAAATCTGTTACAGTTTGAAATCCAAGATAAATACAGCATTGGATGAAAAACTATTTTTAAAAAACCAAGAATTAATTCGTCCATGCTAATAAAAACTTGAACATGTAGGGGTTGTGTCCGGTAGATTCATCTTACATTCTTTGCCCCCAAATCAAGCATTTTCACTGCGTAATTATTTGGCCATAAGGCAATTTTGCTGTAAAAACATGCAAAAATCACAAAAAGAGCGACACTTATTTAAAAAGACATAATGAAACATGAAAAGTTAGTACCAAAATTAAAAAAAAACAAAAAATGAAAATAAAATAGTGGAATAAATTTAAAATATGTACAAAACTCATGGCAAAATTTCCTATTTGTCATACCTTGGGAAATGTTGGGTTTTGACCGATGGGAGGGACAACTGTACTCGGAGAAGGACGTGCAAGCTGATGGCATCATTTTCTGTATAGTATGCAGTCTGGCCTTACACGCTCACCTCACACACTTCTCGTAAGTTTCATCACTGTATTTTCTATCAAGTTGATAGATGCCGCTTTTTGCAGCCGTTATTTTCAGACTGCTACTAGTCACCGTACGGACCATTAGGAGGACTAAGACATCTGGTAAGGATGGGAGTACTGCATCAGCTGAAACCAAACTAGCAGACCAGCTTGCTAACCTTTTACGGCAAAAAGGGCTTCCAATCCTTTTACGGCAAAAGTGCCTTACGGCAATGAGTTTTGCAGTAAGTGTTTGCCGTAAAGAACTCACAGCGAAACTGCCTGGCCCTGTTCGCGGGAACGCTGTGCGTAAAGAGCAAAAGTCTGAAAAATACAGCCGCCTCCTGCAAGCCCTTCCTCGTTCTCAAACATGAAGGTAGGTGGGTCTCAGCTTTGAGTTTTTCCCCCGAACTGTTCAGACGTCATAGGCACAATGTGATGACAATTGTGTGAATAATTCGCCCTCTTTTCTTTCTTTCTTAAGTCATTGTTTGGCTGAGAAAGGAACTCTGTAGTTAGAGGGGAAAAAAATCAGTTGCGTGTATTGATTAATCGAATTCTCCTTAAGTATATCAGTTATTCTTAAACTCCTTGTCAGTACTAATTATTGTAATATTGAATCCCCATAATGCAGGCACATAGTTTATTATCCATATTTTACCCCTGAAGAACCCGAGGACGTGTCTTTCTGTTACAGGGCAACCCCAGTGTGAAATGGGTTGTCCTGAGTGGGTCCTTACCCGCGTGCTTAAAAGGACTATTTATAATGAGATTCAACTGCAGGCACACACTAAAAGGGGTAATAAAGGGTTTAATAACAAAAAATGGGAAATAAAGAAATGAATAACTTGGCGAAAGAGTGAGATATAAATTGGTGAATGCGCCCAACCAGTTCTGCTGAGCTGGAACCCCAATGGCATGCTGAAAGCCAGCAAAAAGCCAAGAGCCCCTCAAGGTCCACATGTTTGGTTCTATACCAAGCCTGGCTGCTTAACTTCACCCTCAGTTCCCAGCAATCCTCCCTTCATGAGTGATGACATTGTGGGATTTGTTGTGTTTGGTGTCGCGGATCTCTTTGGTCTCAGATGAGGGTGGGGTCCATAAAACTTATCTGTGGAGTTTGTTCAGGATGTCTTTTCCCAACAATTGTAGATAGTGACAATTGGCTTTCTGGTATGTGACCCCTGGATTGTGGTTCTGAGGGGAGTTCTGTGAAACCGTGGCTGGCCACACGCTGGCCCGCTTTGCTAGGATGTTTAACAAATATGGCACAAGCTGGGGGAATGTGAGTCTTCATGGAGGCTAACAGAGAGGAAATCCAGTGGAGTGTGCTGCGTCATCGGCAGTTCCAATGTAACTGCTCGTTTTAGGTGGAAGGGTGCTCAGAGGCGTCTCCTCCACGTTTCATCCATCGCTGATGTTGAGAGAATCCAGGACAGGAGTTTTCCCAAAAGTAGGTCATTTCCACCTTGGCTTTGAAGATGTCAAACCATCCTCATTCTCTATGGGTAAAGGGTAGCAATTTTATCACTTGGATGCAATACACACATGAAGCAAAGAACAATTTAAAAATGCGTGCACGACACTCCTGCTTGTACTTTAGACTCACGGCTAATCATGATATTTCAGCTTCCTCTCTGATGCAACTGGGGGCTGCGGCAAGATGATGGGCTGGGCTGTAAGGAGAATGGAGTTGCCAAGGCTCTGAGATAAGTCTCTGAGACTCTGGATGATTCTCATTTCTCATTGTTAAAATGGAGTTAAGAAAACTTTCCTACTTACTCCGATGTCATCATGCTAAAATGATGAAATATAAACCTAGGAGCTTTGAGTTCAGGACAGATCTCGGTTCAAATCTACCTTTTCCACTATTTTCCACTTTCTATGGCTGTCAAGTCCTGCAGGACTTGGAGGGGGACTGTGTGGGTGTTTCCACTTGACATTGGCAAGTTTGTTCAATCTCTTTAGTCCTCAGTTTTCATATCTGAAGAGGAGATAATAACTACTGTCTCCTAGGGCCGTAGAAGGAATTAAACGAGATAGCAAACGTAATTCATTTAATAATGCCAGGACAGAATACACATCTCATTTGATGGAGCTATTATTATTAATAATCATAACTGGCATGAAAGGAATTACAAAGATTAAAAGGAATTGTGCAGTATATTAGTTTCAGTGGTGAATGCAAGGTTAGCAAAACCCAAGCATACCTTTGGAAATATGTAAATATGTTTTTATTTACTAATGACAGTGAGTAAGGCCAATATGCTTATTCAGGTAATTAGTTTGGCCAACCCCTAGTGTTTTTCCCTCAGTGGAGACATTGTCCGCTTCAAATTAGTTATGTGTTCCTATTAATCCCAGTATTTTGTCAAGCATTTTATGCCATGTGGAACTTGATATGCATTTTCTCCTCTGAAGACTGTCTCTTAAGACTCTTAAACTCCTTGAGAATAAAGAACATTTTTTCTGTGGCCGTCACGTCCTGCAGGGCTTTGTAAGGACCTCGTGGGTGTTTAATGCCTTAAGTACTAATTGGAGCTGGGATGCAGCAGGGTTGTTAGTAGCTTTTCCATCCAGTGTGATTCTGAGGACCTGTGTGTAGCGTGGGTGGGGAGGAGGGGTGGCTGATAACTTGCCAAGGGCTAGGAGCCACTTATGCAGGACGTGAATGAAAGTTAATTCTGAAGCCAACAAAGTGGACTGATGGTGGCTTCTTTCTTGTTCTTTTTTAAAGATTTATTTATTTATGCATACAGGCTGGGGTGTAGGCCAGAGGTGTGGGGTGAGAGGTTTCAGCAGAGACAGAGTGGGGAGCAGAATAGGCAGATTGACTGAGAAAGGAACTCTGTAGTTAGAGGAAAAAAAAAATCATTTGCGTGTATTGATTAGTCGAATTCTCCTTAACTAAATCAATTATACTTAAACTCCTTGTCAGTACTAATTATTGTAATATTGAATCCCCATAATGCAGGCACATAGTTTATTATCCATATTTTACCCCTGAAGAACCCGAGGACGTGTCTTTCTGTTACAGGGCAACCCCAGTGTGAAATGGGTTGTCCTGAGTGGGTCAATCCACTCAGGGGGGCACTGAGGGGGGAAATCCACTGAGGGGGGCAGAGGGCCAGCCAGGAGAGGTCTGCTGCCCCATGTGGGAAGCTCCCTGGCTGGGGATCGAACTCTTTCTGCAGTGGCTGCAGATAGCTTCATAGTGCTGAGACATAAGCCCTTGGCGACCAGGGAGGCCCTTCTTTCTTGCTCTTTTGAAGTGGAGTCATCCCTTGCTACCCTAGGGGATTGGCATGAAAGGCTACACCCAAGGATACCAATTCCTTGCAGTTGGCCCTCCCTATCTGCAGATCCTGCATCCACAGATTCAACCAATCAACATTCACGGATGAGCAGACACGCACAGACACCTGCGACAAGAAGAGCCAGCTGTACTTGTTGGGGAAAATCCACTTGTACGTGGCCCCTTGCGGTTCAAACCATGCTGTCAAGGGCCCCCTGAACTGGCTCTCGGGACTTAGACTCTGCAGTTCCAGCACAGCACTGCCCTGGCGGTGGGAGTGTGACTGTCATTAGGTCACTTGGAGCCTCAGTTTTCTTCTTTTTAAAATGAGGCTGATAATATCAGTTTATTTACATCATGGGGTTGTCGTAAGCACCCGATAAGATAGCATACATGAAAGCTCTGCGCGGTGAAACCTGATACACGGGTTTTATGGTGATGTCACCCACCCACGGGCCTGGGTCTTTATTGGCTGCTTCTCGCCCAGAGATGATGATCAGCTACATTCGAAGCATCACAGATCCACTGGCTTCCAGGAGGGATGGCTTCTAGGGCATTTTGGGGGCGTGCCGCCTTAGTCGCCCTGATTCCCCAGCTCACAGACTGTCGTGTCAATTGCTCCAGAGCAGCACAGACCCAAATCTGGCCGTTCTGAAGCCACAGGGCTGTGCCGGGAGCTGTCCCTGACCCATCGCGTCCTGTCTGCCCTGGCCGTCTGGTCGCTGTTCTGCCCAGAGCCCTGGGGCTGTGCACAAGCTTAGGTGGCAACTGGCTGTGTTTGGGGAGCTGTTGAGGACCCCAGTACAGAATTGCCCTGTGGGAAGGTAACTAGTCTGCAGCTGTTCTAGCTTCCAGGGTCTTCTATGCAGACAGCTCCCCTGTCCATTCCATGCTTTGCTAGATTTCATCTTCTGGTGTCTGCGTATCTCGTGGTGTTCCTCCTGGTCCATGGGGTTTGAAGTCTGATGACAGAATGATTGATGCTGCCACCTAGGTGTCCCATCTGTGTCTCTCCCACACCTCAGGAGAGAGAACACTATCAGTTGTCACTATGGCCCTCTGTCACCTCATTTTTCAAGATTTTCAGGAGAGAGGGAACTATCTGAGAGTGCTATGTCCCAGCCATTGTAATCATAAGACAGGGAGCAGGACAGAGGTAGCTGATCCCTTGGAAAAGTCTAGAAACTTCCTTGCATACATTTCTTGCCTCTATTCCTTTTCATAAACACTTCCAAAGCTCCCGACAAATTTCCCTCCTGCTGTTTTCTTTATTACTTTACCTGAGAAAGAAGTTTCCAGGGCAATTACAAACTCCTTTAGACTTTCATCATGGAGTCACTGAACATCTAAATTAGAAAGAGCTCAGGAGACGTCTGTCCTAAAGGGGCCCATGGACCTGGAGGCTCAGGGAGATGAGGTAATTTAGTTAAAGTCCCCTTGCTGAGCAGGCGGCAGGCAGCTCCCAGCCAAGTGCCCTCAGGCCTCTTGAGCTGTGTGGGACTGAAGTCCCTCTTTGCAACAATCAGAGCATCCTAACTAGAAGGAACCATGAGGGAGCTCTGTCCTCTGACGAAGGCAGCGCAGACCTGGCATCCACGCGGAAGAGCATCTGTTAACTTCCTCTCCTATGTGACTCTTTCACAGAGGGCTCTTAAAAGTCTCTCTCTCTCTCTTTTTTTTTTTTGCTTCCTTTTTCTCTTAATTCCTCCCTTTCTATAAATGGTAGTAAAAAAATAACAATTTTAGCCCCTAGGCTTGTGATGCATTTAGTGTGTGTCTGTGTGTGAGATTTGTTTTCTTTTTAAGTAAAAAGCACAAAGCAGAACATGACAGAGCCACATAGGAAAAGGCAGCTGTGTCCCAGACACTGTCCCCGCCTGGCTGCGAGGGACACCAGGCTGGGCCCCTTCTCTTTTCCCCTTCCCTTTCGAACTTGCATTCTTTCATCAAGTTCCCCGGGCTCTGAGGAACAGGCTGTTCAGAGGGCCAGGCCATTTTTCCACCCTGCCAGCTGCATGCCGCGGAACTCCAAGTCAAACAGTGCTTTCCTGCTTTTCCCGTCCAGTCCAGCATTCCTGGGCTGGCTCACTCTGCTTGCCTGGGGCTCACGGACGGAGGAGGGTGGAGCCAGCGTGTGAGGTGATGGACAGGGAGACACACAGGGGGAAGCTTGTAGTTACAGATCATCGTGACTTTGGCCATGAGCTTGAAAAAGCCTTGCTGTGCAATTACACAAACGACATGCTCTGTGTTCTGAGGTGTTTGAGGCCTCCACGAGCTGTCTGCAAGCTGTGGAGCTGTGTGCCCATTCTTGTGACCAGTCGTCGTCACCCCAATGGGACTTTTGAGAGTGAAAGACTGTCGCTGCCGTGGACACCTAGTGTTCTTCCAGTTTGTGCTGAAGCATCCTCACTGAGATCCAGCGCTGCTGTGTTTTAGCATTAGCTGAATCTAGCTCTTAGGTGTTTGTGTGAATACTCTCCTGGGGTTCCAGGAAGGGCTGCCTCCTTCTCCCCTGAGAACAGGTGAGGTGCTGGGGCGTAGTGCTCCTGTCTCCCGAGTCTGTTCTTCGCCAGGTTGAACACCTCCAGTTCCTTCAGGCGTCCCTTGTCTGGGGTAGTCCTCTGTTCTCGCCATCTTGGGTGCCCTGGAAGACCTCCACTTGGGCATGGGGGGGAGACCCAGGCCTAAAGGCAGTTCTCTTTCACCTTGAGCTATTCTGTCTCCCAGTTTCTTAGCCTCCAGGAGCAGATACTCAGCAGGCACCTCCTGTTTTCTCAGGCTTTCATCCACATAATTCCTTGGGACACAGCTGAAAGGAGGTGCTTTCCTCAATGATGAGGAGGGGGCGTGGGGTGGGGGAGCCAGGGTAGGAGCATGAGGCCCTGTTCCTGCCTGGGCTGGTCAGGTCTTTTATGAAGTAGCCAGAACTCCATGACTTTGTCTCTCTGTCTTTCTTTTCTTTATTAAAGATTGATTTATTTATGCATACAAGAGCTGGGGTGTAGGCCAGAGGTGTGGGGTGTTGAGAGGATTCATCAGAGACAGAGTGGGTAACAGAGCAGGCGGATTTATTGAAATACACTGCTGAGGGGAGTAGCGGGCGAGGCAGGGGAGGTCTGTTGAGCCCCGTGGGAAGCTCCCTGGCAGGGATTGAACTTGTTCTGCAGTGGCTCTGGATAGCTTCATAGTGCTGCGCCTTAACCCCTTGCGCCACCAGGGAGGCCCCTTTGCCTCTCTCTCAGAGCTTACTTTCCAGAATCAGACTACTTGGATTTAAATCCTGTCTTGTGTCACCTAGAATAGGCTTAAACTTGAGCAGGTTACTTCGTCTCTCTGTGCCTCAGTTTCCTCATCTGAAAAATGTATAATGTTGCTGCTGTCAGGGAGAAATGAAAGGCATGGAGAGCAGCGCCTGGCCTCCTGCTAAGTCCCAGCCAGGCTGCTCCTGGCAGCGTCTGTCGCTAGCCCTGTGCTCACTCGGGCTTTTAGTGCCATGGCCACTCTCCGCAGGCGCTTTTCTGAAGCAGCAAAAACTTAGGCACCTGAGTGCTTCAGGCTGCAAAGTCCCCTTCTGGCCTTGGATGGCAGGTGTCTCTGTGGGAGGATAATGACACCCACAGACTATCATTAGCCCCTTTCAGGCCCCCTTGGCCTTTCATCCCCAGGATTCCAAGGCCCTTGAGTAAAAGAAGCAAAAACACTCATTAAGACATTAGCATGTGTATGGCAGGCACACACTTCCATCTGATACTGCCCCAGAAAATTGCTCCTCAGCTGAAGGGTTAGTTTTGAGAGATTGGCTCACTCAAGTCAGCTTTAGATTTCAGTGACTTAGATTCAGAGCTTCACTCAGCCTCCTTTCCCAGTTTAATTTCTCTCTTGTCAAACCAGCCACAAAGGTACTGAGCACTGTCCCCTGCTCCGTTTTCTCAGATGGGGAAATGGAGACACAGCCACCCTGGGAAGAGGGCAAGAAGGCAGAATTCCTGCTTAATGACAGCACAAATGGCAAAGAGAACTGGGCCTTTGATGTGAAGAGCCAAAGCTCCGTGTCTGGGCAGATCTGAGATCTAGTATCGGGCGTAATTGTACTTAATTTATAGAGAGTGTATTTTGACTTGCCTAAGGTTAGAGTTTCACCTCTTAGGTGTAAACAACAACAATAGTAGAGGTTTGCGAGCTCGGTCCCATTGTTTCTGATTTTTTTAAAATATATTTTTATTGTTATTTATGTCTTCTACATTTTGTATTCCCCTTGGGTAGCCAACCACCAATTCACCCATGATCCATCTCCATGGTCCCTTGTGTTCTTTTCTATTCCATTTTGTGCCCTTATCCTCCCCCCTGCCCCAGTGTCTCTCTCCTATTTGGTTTCCCTATAGTTTTGTTATAAGAAGATGTGGTACATATACACAATGGAATACTATTCAGCATTCAAAGAAGATAAACACATGCAATTTGCAGCAACATGGATGGAATTAGAGGGGATCATGCTCAATGAAATAAGCCAGAAAGAAAAAGAAAAATATCGAATGTTTCTGATTTTTAATGAACTCTGGGATACTCTTCTTCCAGGGAGGGCTGGAGGTGCGCTCTGGTCCGCTTCTGGGCACGAGGGGCCTGCCAGGGGGGCCTTTAGAGCTTGTCACCTCCATGGGGAGTCTGGCCGGCCCATTAGCATCCCATCAGGTTCGCAGGTTCTGGGGGGGAGGGGGGAGACACAGATGACCAAACTGCGCTTCCCCAGCTGGGCGCTCTCTGCAGGTGTCTCCACCCCAGAGATAAGCTGCACCTACCGGGAAGCCTGGGCCAGCATTCTGGGTGGACCTCTTCCCTGCACCGCTTCTGCCGCCCTCAGCCCCCCTCCAGCCTCAGCAGAGGCCTCGTTTCTTCTTGTCTCTGCCCCACACCCGACATCCGGGCTGGATGGGGCAGCATGTGATGGAGCTGGCTGCAGTCTCTCCCTGTCACTGCCCTCTTGGATTTGGTGGCACTCGCTTTTTTTTTTTTTTTTTTTTTAGGTAGAGGAGAGAGAGAAGTGGATGAATAGTCAATGATTGCTTATAATGGATCAGACACATACATATGATTTCAATGAGTTCCACAGGTAGTCATGTTACCTGAGAGCCCTGGGTTTATTTTAAAGTCCAAGTTAACACTTTGTGGTCCGCTCACGTATTAGTGTTTTTGTCACCAGTATCAGGTGGCCACTCACGTATTAATACGTGTTCATCTAGTCTCCGGATTTTCATGCCACGGTGGATTTATTTAGAAATATTAGGAGCTATTTCTTTGATCGTACTCAGTCTAGAAGCTTTACACATTGTTTTGGTGAAATTGTAAGGTGTTTTATGAGAGATAGTACAGTTTTTTTAATATCCAGTCATTCAGGAGTTGTGTGTATTTTATTGAATGCTTATACCATTCATGCGGTGGCACAGAAAATGGCCGGGCCCAAGGGCTGGTAAATTTAAAGGGCACCGGCACATAAAATGCTAAGGCTCATGGTGGATAAAATGTGCTTGGATCGGAACACAGAATGTGCTTGAGGGCACTGGGAGATTCCCTTGGTGTGGCCTCCTCCATTCAGCCTATCACAGGACACAGGAGATGAAAATGTGAAAATGTCATGTCTGCAGACTTCTGCACTGGCACACATTTGGAGAGGGTGGATCCTCGTTGGCAAATTTGTGATATGATAGACCATATCACCCTGTGGACGTCACACCCAATGACGTAGCACTGGGGGTTTGCACTGGTGACCGTTGAAATCAAAGCATTTTCAGCATCACGCCTTGACGCACCTTCCCACTTTTAGGGAACCTTGTATCTCAGATGCAAAGTGGCCAGACTGACTGTGAGGTCATGACAAAGTCACCTCTCCCCACTTTGCATGACAAATACCTTGGAGGAAATAAACTGCCTGCATACCCCAAATGTGTGGAGAGATGGCAATAGCATGCAAACTCTTTGTACTATCAGTTTAATTCTGGTTCTTACTGCTTTTGCTCGTAAGAGTTATTGCTCGCTGACCGTAATAGCTCAGAACAGAATTCCATTAGCATCTTTTTGGAATAAATAACATGCTCTGTGGCCCAGAGATCCCAGGAACGGGGTGAAGATGTGGCTTCTGAGGTTTGACCCTCCTGTTTCCTGTGGGTGGGCAGATGGCCTGGTCTGCATGATGAGTTGTGGAAATAGCTCAGGCGAACTGCTGCAGAGTGCTCTGCATCCATAAATACGCAAGTCTGTGCTTAATAATACACTTGATGCAAATATCTATGAACTGCTAAATCAGCCTTTCAGATTAGTCAATGGGCTGGCCATCCCACAAACAGCTTTTACCAGCCTGCCTGCTCTCCAGGCTATAAAGCCTGTACCACAGAGACAGTAAAACTGATGAAAAGCAATTAACATTCCTTCCTATTGACTTTTCTGAAGTTTCTCCTGGTAATTATGATGCAGAAGGTGACATAGGAGACTCGTTCAATTTATAAGTGTTTACTGGGATCTTGACCATAAAATTAAATGTGGATGCCCGATCCAGAACGGGTGAGAGATATGGTCTCTGCCCTCAAACACTAATGATCAAGTCAGGGAGCTAAAAATAACACACAAGAAATATGTGTACATTTTGGGGGGCAAGCTATATAAATGATTAACCACTGTCCTGGAGTATTTAAAAAGGTCATCATGAAGATGAAGAAATGAGCTGCAATCTTTTTAAATTATTTATTTTTTAATTTTCTTACACTGTTGTTCATTTTTGTAAAATATTTGATTTCTCCCCCCAGGTGTAGCCCCATTAATATAGTCACCATGGTACCCATGAACCGTCACCATAGTTCCTTGTCTTCCCTCCCCTGTTGTGGCCCCTCTCCCTTCCCTTCCCTTGCTGTAGGCCTCAGATCTATGGTCAGCCTGCAAGTTTTACCTTTTTCTTGATCCTTTGTTCAGTTTTCCCTATATTCCCCTTGTAAGTGAGACCATCCAATATTTTTCTTTCTTCTTCTGACTTATTCTACTGAGCAGAATCCCTTCCAGCTTCATCCACATTGCCACAGATGGCTGAGTTTGTCTTTTGTTGATCACTGAGTAGTATTCCACTGCGTATGTGTACCACACCTTCTTGAGCTAGTCTCTGTTACGGGGCATTTAGGTTGTTCCCATGTCTTGGCTGTTGTAAGTAGTGCTGCAATAAGCATAGGAGCGCAGGTTTCCCTTCGAATGAGTGTTTTTGTGTCCTTTGGGTAGATTCCCAGGAGTGGAATCACTGGATCATAGGGCAGATCCATTTTTAGTTTTGAGGCGCCTCCACACAGCTTTCCATAGTGGTGGGGACAGCTTGCACTCCCGCCCCCCTTGTCAGCATTTGTTGTTGCCAGTTATTTTAAAATGTGGGTATGAGGTGGTATCTCATTGTGGTTTTGATTTGCAGAGACAGAATCTTGAAGAAGGTGAAGTGTTAGTATATTAATAATATTTATTTGTAATTTATTGGTAATGGAGTACATGCACATTTAGCGTGAGCTCCTTTATCAGCTCTCTCTCATCGCTCTGAGGTGGGTGGTGGGAGGAAGGAATAGAATTTGCAAAGTGGGCCAGATGGCATCTGCCAGGGAAGGAAGTTTCTTTCTTTTTTTTTTTATTATTATTTTTTTTAGAATTTTATTTATTTATGTATACAAGCTGGGGTACAGGCCAAAGGTGTGGGACGGTAAGAGGGCTCACCAGAGACAGAGCGGGGAGCAGAACAGGCAGATCGACGGACGGAAACACTCTGCTGAGGGGAGCAGCGGGCCATGCAGGAATCTCCCCAGGCGTCGAACTCCCATTGCTGCTGCTGACAGCTCCACAGTGCAGTGCCTAACTGCTGCGCCACCAGGGAGGGCCTTTTTTTTTTTTAAGATTTATTTATGCATACAAACAGGCGAGAGGTGTGGAGCATTGAGAGGATTCACCAGAGACAGAGTGGGGAGCAGAACAGGCAGATTGACTGAAGTATACTGCTTGGGAGAGTAGTGGGTGAGGCACAAGAGGTCTGCTGCTCCATGAGGGAAGCTCTCGGGCCAGGTATCGAACTCGTGCTGCAGTGGCTGCTGATCTCTTCATCATGCTGCGCTTAACCCGTTGTGCCACCAGGGAGGCCCAGGAAGTTTCATTACAGAAGAAGACTCTTGAGTTTAAGGAACCCAAATCTCTTATAGTGGACGGTCCACTTTTTTGATTTTTGTTTCTTAGGGAGATACTATCTTCCAAGGCTATTTATTATACAAATATCCTTGATAAGATAGGTCTGGGATGAAGAGTATTCCATATCTTCCTCATAAAACATGTCAGCTTGTGAGAGAGCCACAAGAAATGGTCTGTCTCCCAACAACTTCTTCAAGGGTACCCAGCAGAAGGCGTCAGGGCTAGATCAGACCCAGAGCAGGCCAAGACAAATTCAATCTCACTGATTCTGATCCCAAGACAGACGCAAATTTACCTGTAAAACCTGAGACCACTTATCTTCTTGTTTGAACAGTTTTCTTGCTGGCCTGGCTCGTCTGTGGCAGCCCTCTTCCATGAAGGGATTCCTTGTTCATCCCTTGGAGCCACGCCCCAATCTTTAGCACCCCTCTTGTGGCGCTTCTTGTCTTGTTCCTCAGAGCTGAAGCATCAACCTAGTTTTACAGTCTAAGGTATTCCAGCCACATCCTGCACCCCCTTGGCCAACATCACTCAGCCTGGCTCTCTGTGTCCTCTGTCCCAGACGTGCCCCTGCCACTCTGGCAGGAGTTCCTCAGTGTTCACTTAGCATCATAACCCTTAACCTTTAACCTGTGGTCCTGGCTGCTCTTCTTTTTTTTTTTTTTTTTTTTTTTTCCAAA
>PVIJ01006988.1:54266-86789 GCA_004024925.1 Scalopus aquaticus | reverse complement strand
TCCCCCCCCCCTCCCCCCCACTGATTGTCTCTCTCCCACCCGGCCTCCCTATAGTCCTGTTATAAGTGAAACCAATCGATATTTTTCTCTTTCTTTCTGGCTTATTTCACTGAGTATGATCCCCTCTAATTCCATCCATGTCACTGCAAATAAATGTGTCTGAATTTTAAAACTATTTCCATTAGGAGTTTTCAAAGGAACTTGATGACAAGTCCTCCTTGAAGACAGCAGTTATAAGTACTGGGAACCAACTTCTTCACCTAAAAGAAGCCGACACAGCTACCCTAAGGGCTTCTTTAGCACAGTTTGAACAGAAATGGACAATGCTCATAACTCAGCTTCCAGATATTCAAGAAAAACTTCACCAGGTTAGTATTTAGGCATTTGAATTAGCATTCACTTGTTAGCTCACAACTCTTTTTAAAATTATTTCTCTGACTCAATAATTTTCATTGACACTACCTATTTTTCTTTGGCACCACTGAATATAGGTCTTAATTACTGAACTCTCCTCCAATGGGATCTTTCTTAAGAGAGAAATTGGGCTTAATTACTTTATTTCCCAGTTTATCTGTGCCACTGTGTTTATGTGAAGGTCATTGTCATTGTTTTGGGGTCACTTATTCTAAGCTTGAATGCTGGGTTTGTTTTTGTGAGTAACCTGCATAATTATGTAGCAAGACCTTTATCAAACCAGATATCATCTTTAGTGATGCCCTGATTCATTTTGTTAACTATAGGTAATTAAAAGGAAATCATTTTGTCCTTGTAGCTTCAGATGGAGAAATTGCCATCTCGTAAAGCAATCACAGAAATGATTAGCTGGATGAACAATGTAGAGCATCAAACTGCAGATGAAGATGCTGAGCGTTCACTGAGTTCTGTATCTGAAGTGAAAAATCTCCTTCAGAAGCACAAGGTAATGATACAAAGGAGCCAGAACTTTCCATTAAATAAGAAAGCGAGTCAGTTGGAGGGAAAATTATGAACACAGAGACATGTACGATATAATTTAGATAAACTAATTCTGGGGATGTGGGATATGGGATGTAGGTGATGAGAGACAGAGAGAAAAACAGCGAGAGAGAATGAACATTTGGTATACCTGCTTTTATTCTGCTCCTCCTTCATTAGTTCCCATCACCACAGGACAGAATCCAAGTTTTTAGCTGACCACTCTTAACCTCTCCAGCCTTGTGTTTTTAATCCATGTTAACCCTGGCTCAGCCTGAAACAGATGGTTTGTGGACCCTCAACTACTTTTGATGCTCTCTCTCCTCATGCTTTTGTACCTGCTGCACTTCCCACCCAAGATTCCAGCCCCTGCTCTTGGCTGTAGAAGTCCTCTCAGGCATCCTTCAAGAGTCAGCTCAAGTGTCTCCTCTTCTAGAAACCCACCCCTGACTCTCCCAGCCAGATTAGTTTACTTTTCAGGACTGGGTGTCTTGGTAGCACTATCAGTAGTTCCTACCATAAGGTAGGAGGGGTAGCCCTGCTCTCAAGAAGCTAAGTCAAGGTGGGGAGACAGAGAGGTAAATCATTCCAATACCTTATGGTAGGTACAAACAGATAGAAATGTGACACTCTCCATGATCATCGATTTTGAATAGATTTAACTACCACTTAACAAGCCACCCACAAACATTTATTGTGTGCCAGGCTTTGTGCTCAGCACCAGAGCACAGAGATAGATGGAGAGCCTGGTGACTGCTTTCAGAGTCCCACAGGCTGATGAATTTAGCCCCCTAGTAGGCAGAAGATGAAAAGCCTTCATTACAAAGCAGGAAGTTAGCAAGGCATTCATTTTTGTCTACTGTCATAGCCTAGCTCCGTGAGTAGTAGGATCTGTACATGGCTCACACGCATGTGTTCCTGCAGTTTCTAGTACGGCACAACTTTGCCTTCTCCCTGGTTGTCTCCAATGTGGTGCTAGGAGGATAAAACCCAAAAAGCAGCAGGCTTGACAGAAACCTGCTTGGCCCTGGGTAGGTTTAGGCTTGCTGTAGAATTTCAAGTCATCTGAACCAGAGGCCTAGCCTGCTCCTGGGGGGAACAAGAAACTGCTTAAATCAACTAAGTTCCTTAAAAGGGTCCTGGGTCTTCTGGGAGAGTTTTAACTTCAGATTTCCCAGCTTGTCATTTCCGGGAGCCTACAGGTTAGCTCTGAATTCCAGCATGGCTCTCAGGCAGCCTTTTGCCAGAATCCCTCGTCAGTCCCTGCGTCCAGATTTTGATTGAGATGGTGCAACTACCATGCAATGATGCTGCCTTTGATTTTTCAGTCTGTTTGAAAGCTGTGAGTCTCTCTGCTCTGAGGAATGAGCAGTTCTCCTAAAACATCTCTACTCAAGTCAAACAGACACCTGGTTGGGGGGGGGGTGCTCCTGACAGGTACCCCTGGATTAAGGTGTGGAAACTTGGCACCCCCTAGAGTGCACCAAAGGGATGGCCCAGTTCTACTGACTACATTAATTCAGGCTTTAGTTGTTTAATTTTGTTTGTTTGTTCTAGGAGTTTAGAATGGAAATGGACTATAAACAATGGATAGTTGACTTTGTTAACCAGTCCTTACTTCAGTTAAGCACCTGTGATGTAGAGAGTAAACGCTATGAGAGAACAGAGTTTGCAGAGCACCTGGGAGAGATGAACCGCCAGTGGCACCGGGTACATGGAGCACTAAATAGGAAGGTATGTGTGTTATGTGTGTGTGTGCGCGTGTGTGTGTGTGTGTGTGTTACGCTCTGAGGTGTGATTTGGCCTCCACAAATTACCACTTTCTGAATAATTTTAGAAGACGTCTACATAGTTAATTCACAGTGAAGCCTAATAATCATCTCAGTTTTTCTCTCATCAGTCCTACTTTTCAGCAATCTTCATTGGTGCGTATGTGTATGAAAATAGTTCTACTATTTCTTCTGAGATTTCTTAGTGGGAAATTGAGTTAGGCAAGTGAAGAATTTTTATGTAAGAAGATGTCAGGTATTATGTGAGATTACTAAATGGTCAGAGATTTTGACATTTACTGTGAATGTAGGTGTTCAAGAGGGACAAAGCTATTTCAGCTTTAAAAAGATTATAAAAGGAAAGAAAAATGTATGCGACTTTTTGGTGGGTTTTTAATTCCTGACTCTGAAAAGATTAAGAAAATTTGGAAAAATATTTACTTCAAAAAACATTTACTGTCTATAATTACTAACTAAAATTAACTTTGATAATTGGTCAATTTCTTTGTTGTATAGAGAATGCATGCAAATAGATTTATACTAATTAAAACTCAAGTGCATGAATGATCAAGGAACATGAACAGACAATTCACAAAAGACGAAATTAGCATTAGCAAATAAACATTGGAAGATTGTAACTCAATTATCTGACATTCAAAATAAGCATTAACATACCATTATACATTTATTAAATTAGAAAAATGTAATAGGAGAAAGATAAATGCCCAAAGCTATCACATTTATACATTGCAGAAATGGTTTAAGCACCCTGTTGGAAAGCATTCAGAAAATCTCAAGAACCATAATAATCATCTTATCTCTTAACCCAGCAGTCTATCTCTTACACATTTCTTAAGTAGTTAGTCCTACAAAAAGGAAAAGATGTGTATGCAGTGTGTTCAGTTCAACATTTATACTGGTGAGAAATGTAAAATGCCGTAATCTCCTACTACAGAGTAATTTATCAAATTAATCATGTCCTTTTAATGAAATATTGGGCAGCCATTTAAATTAATATAAGGAATATGTCATGGCACAGCAAGTACCGATGGCATTGGGAGAAGAATGTAAATACAGATATCCTAATAACTGTGAATACTAGACATGAGAAGAAAACATAATAAAAACAATATTTTATTGAATTGACGAATTTTTGTGATTTTTTTTTAATGGTGATTAAAACTTTCTTGATTAGCAACTCAAGAGTCTAGGGAAATAAAATTTTCTACAGCTTTACATATATCAATGGATGATTCAGGGAAAAGATTTTGGTTATTAGTGACATGATTTTATTTTGTGCAAATATTGTAGAACTCCAGAACAGCCAGCAGGTTAGCTTTCATTTCCAATGTTAGATTATTTAAGGGTGGGGGGATTTCTATATCCTAATTTATGGATCTTTATTCTCAGTGTCATTGAGAAAACTTACTGTGCAAAGTATTTGTAGTCTGAGAGGAAATAAAATTATCCTATTAAAAATCACACATCATGACATTTATCTTTTAAGTCATATGGTCTAAAATAAGAAATTTTTATATTTTTGCTCCTTATTTGTAGGTACAACATTTAGAACAACTTTTGGAAAGTATCACTGAGAATGAAAACAAAATACAGATTTTGGATAACTGGATGGAGGCCCAAGAGGAGAGACTGAAAACTTTACGAAAACCTGAAAGTGTCATCTCTGTGCAGAAGATGCTGCTGGATTGTCAGGTGAGAAAACACCTGTCCAACCTGCTTGTGTTGCTCAGTCTCCACTCATCCCCAAGGACAGGGCAAGCTGCTGTCGTTTCTGGGGGCTTTCCCGCAAACCCCCACATTGTCAAATAGATCATTGTTCTTGGATTTTACAAACCTCAAAACACTTTTATCTGTGATGGACAACAGAAAGTATTTTCTGTTCTGAAGAGTGTTGAGTGTGGGCCTCCCTGGTGGCGCAGGTATTAAGTGTCAGCACTATCAAGCTATCACCAGCCACTGCAGTGGGGAGCTAACCCAAATATGGCGCAGCACACCTCTCCTGCCTCGCCCACTGCTCCCCACTCTGGTGAATCCTCTCATCCCCCTGCATCTCTGGCCTACACGCCAGTTCTTATATGCATAAATAAATCAATCTCTAAAAAAAAGTGTTGAATATTACTCCCAAGGGGGAAAAAATGTTCAAAGGGAATTTTGATTTAGGCATTTTCCAATTTTTGAGTTTTTTAGTTTTTCATTGTTTCTTCAGAGGAAAATGATTTACCTTCTGTGCACTGTGTTTTAAAATTAAATCCAATTTGTCCCTGGCACTGTCTATATGATGCTTGGCCTTGAGGATATTGGACATGCCCTTTGTGTTTGACTGTCACTTACCGGGTACTTAGTCCTTGAGATGCCCTTTTCCAGAGGTCGCTGAAGTGTTGCTCCTTAAGCATAACCCTGATTGCAATGCTCCGTGTTGTCCCTGTACCTGCAGGTAGCAGCTCTTCCTGCTGTTTCCACACCCACTACCTGGGGTCCCGCACTGCTGGTGGGGGTGGGAAGTCAGGTCAGATGTCAGTCAGGTCAGGTTCCAGACAGGTCAGATGTCAGTCAGGTCAGGTTCTGGACAGAAGATGTGAGCAGCAACACTACCACAGGAAATCTTTTTAAATGGTCATGTCCTGTTTCTAATTACACACGAGCCATTTCCACTTTAGGACTCTAACAGGCACCTCAGATTCCACCCACCTCCCTCTGGGAGATTACAGCCCAGAGCCCAGTGCTACACCAGCCTCCCAACAGGCCATTTGAGGTCTAAGCTCTGCCTGCTATGGAGAATCGTCATCGTTTTCTGGCTGAGAAATGCAGACGTGGGGGTTTGATGATGCCACACCTGGTGGAACAGCCAGTCCAGGTGGACATGGAATGGGGACCAGATCTGGTCTCTTCTTATTATACCATGAAGGTCTGTCTAGGTAGCACACTATTACCTAGCCTCTTCTAAAGTCTGCAGCCATGTAATAAAAAAGTGAATTGTGTTATGATTAAGATCTTTTGGTGTAATATTATGTAATGATATTTAATGGCATTTTTATTTAAATAGTGTCAACTCCTGTCTCTTACACATTTTTTAATTGTTTTATAATATTGGGCATATGAAAATCTTTTCCTTTTGGCCTTTCAGGATATAGAAAATCAACTTGCAATTAAATCCAAAGCACTGGATGAGCTGAGACAAAGTTCCCTGACCTCAGAGACTGGGACGATGCCATTGTTGGAAGATACGGCATCCAGAATTGATGGATTATTTCAAAAGAGGAACAGTGTTACCAGCCAGGTACTGAATTCATTTGAAGCGGACTGTTTCTTATCACACATCCTTTTTTCTTATTTGTTATTGTTCAATTGTGGAGTTTTCTCTATATCAAAAATTGAAAAGTTGCTGAGAAAAATTGGAGTGAAGTGTGAAATAGAGAAAACCATTTCAAATCCCAGTTTTCTTGCACTGGGTAATTACAGGCAAAGCCACCAATTACAACATCCTTGGCAGGCTAGAAATCTACTTAGTTATCTTCATTTTGTCTTAATATGCTCACATAGACAAAAAATGTCTGCATCCACCAAACCTAAGAGTGTCTGGCATTGTTTCCTGGCCAGATAAACAGGAGCATCTAGATCCCCACAGATAGGGAGGTGCATTCAGGAGGGAGCGATCTTGTCTCATGGAGCCTCTGTTAGGAACACAGTCAGTTTAGGGAAAAAGCCAGAGGGGCAGAGAAATACAGCATTCTGGCAAGGAGAAAAAGCAGAGGAAGAGTGTGGAAAGTCTGGTCATTTAATGAAAATACATGGAAGTCTGAATTTACCACTTCCAGGAGGAGAGCATCAAAAGAGAAAGGGAAGGCATCTCTAGACACTGTAACCTTGACATTTCCCCACAACAGAGGGAGAAGCCTCTGTTTTTTAGAAGTACTTCTAAGTACTCTATGTACTTAGAATTACTGATGTGTCCATGTTTCCTTGGGAGTCCTCACTGTGGATTCCTTGTCATCTACTAAACTCTTCTTTCAGCCATTTGTTCCAGAGAGAACTGGGAATACCCTGTGTGAATGAAGCTCTAGGTGTCCCTTAGCCGCATCTTCCCCCTCAAGCTGGAAAAATTGAGATGAGCTTATTCTTCCATTTGTTAAACATATTTGTGTGAAGCAAAGAAAGGAAAACATATGTCCATGTCAAAAAGTCTGCACACTGCCAAGAATACAAAGATAAATAAGAAAATAAAAGGGTTTTGTCCTCAAAGAGCTCACAGGCTACTGAAGGAAATATACATGAACAAATAATTATAATTTAATAAATTATAATATAATAAAAATAGTGTGGGGAATTAAGTGAGATAGTATATAGAAAAAAATGCAGATGGTACTAGCATAAGGATAAACGTGTAAAAAAAAGGAACAGAATTCAGAGTCCAGAAATAAACTCACATCTATCTATTGAGTTTCAGCAAAGACGCTACTTCATTGGTGGGGGGAAGAAATAGGGTTTTTTTTTTAAATGCTGCTAGAGGAGCTGAATACTCACATTGTAAAGAATGAAGCTAGATGCTTACATGCATGACATGTACATAAAGCAACTCAAATGGACCAAAGATATAAAACTCTCTTAGAAGAAATAGGTAAAAACCTTCATGACACTGAATTAGATAATGGTTTCCTAAATATGACATCAAAAAAACACAAGCAACCAAAGGAGAAAAAAAAATAAACAAAAAATGGACTTTGTTAAAATTAAATACTTTTGTGTTTCAAAGGACACCATAAATAAAAGTAAAAAAGACAAATCACAGAATGGGGGAAATATTTGCAAATTATATTTCTGATGAAGGATTTGTATCTAGAATATGTAAAGAATTACTACAACTTATTAATAAAAGGACAAATGCCCAAATGTGGAAAAAAGAAGCAAATGATCTAAATAGACATTTCTCAAAGGCAAATATACAAATGGCCAGTAAGCACATGAAAAGGTACTCAATATCATTAACTATCTGGGAAATGCAAGTTAAAGCCACAGTGAAATACCACTTCACACTACATATAGGATAGCTGTAGTAAAAAGGCAGACAGTAACAAATATTTGCAAGGATATGGAGAAATTGAAATCCTCATATAAATATGATATAAAATGTTGCAGCTCCGTTGGGAAATAGTCCACAATTCCTCTCCTACCTGTCTACCCAAGAGAAATGAAAATATGTCCACACAAAAACCCTGTATATGAATGTTCATAGCGGCATGATTCCTAATAGCCAAAATCCATAAATTTATAAATGAAGTTGTTAATCTATGCAATGGAATATTACTTAGCCATAAAAAGAAGTGAAATACTGATTCATGCTATGACATTGATGGTCTTGAAAATATTGTGCTAAGTGAATGAAACCAGTCACAAAAGACCACCCGTTATATGATTGCATTTATGAGAAATGTCCAGAACAGGCAAATCTATAGACAGAAAGTAGATGAGTGGCTGAGGAAGGCTGAAGGGAAAATGAGGATTGCTAATGAGAATGGGGTTTCTTTGAGGGATGATAAAAATGTTATAAAATCGATTATGTATGTACATTTTAAAAAGGTAAGTTGTATGGTAGGTGAATTATGTCTCAATAAAACAATTACTATATCTTTAATGCAGAGAACTTGAGACCTTGATCATCTATCCATAAATTTTCCAGAGTCAATACAGCCTAGTGCAAAGGCTTTGCCTCTCTGCCTAAATAAAGACCCTGGCAGCATTGTTTTCTGTGTTCTCGGGCAGGTCCGTAACCTCTCTAAGCATCAGTCTCCTGGTCTATGAATAGGGGTGATACCATTCACTTATTTCTACCTTTGTAGCAGTGTCTACATGGTGCTCAATGAAGGCTGCCCTGCGGGCTGATTCCAGTTTCAACTTTTTGAAAATGTTCTTGGTTCCTTGACTTTTGCTAAATGATATCCTTTCCCTCAAACCACATGTGCTGTTTCTTCTCCATAGTGCTGTGCTGCTTTAAGTTGTTAACCTTAACAGCACCAACAGTTGCACCCACTTTATATGTGGAAGCCATGAAGGCCTACAGCTGCACCACAGCAGTGCTTGCATGCATGGAGGCTCTGGGATGCCTCTCTGCTTTGCATCAGAATCATCCTGCCCCCAGAGGGGCCCCTCTTCTGAGGGTGCATCTGTGTAGAGCTCCCTACCTGACTTCCTCTTTCCTTTCTAACTTTTATTCTTTCTTCGTGTAATGCCTCTGGCTCTTTGTTCTGAGCCATCCAGCCCTTATAAAGACATTTGCTCACATAATTACGAGCACAGGCTAACACTTTAACATCCCAGGTTGTTGTCCATGGGTCTGTGTTGGGGGCAGAGGCTGAAGAAGCCTCCTTCTCACTGTGGATGTGGTGCCACCTGCAGTTGCCACGCAGAGAGCAGAGGGCCTGCACGAGGCCTGTGTGCTTGCATCCCAAACCTGACATCACCCCACGACTCAGGATGCTCAGTTGGGCCAGCAGAATGATTATATTCCATTTCTGCTCAGATCTTTATTCTAAATTGAGAGGTAATTTTCACATACCGGGCCTCCCCGGTGGCGCAGCGGTTGAGAGCTGCGCTGTGGAGCTGTCGGCAGCGGCGACGCGAGTTCGACGCCCGGCGGGGGAGAATCCCACATGGTGCGGCAGACCTCTCCTGCCTCGCCCGCTGCTCCCCTCAGCAGTGTATTTCTGATCTGCCTGTTCTGCTCCCCACTCTGTCTCTGGTGAACCCTCTCGCCGCCCCGCACCTCTGGCCTGTACCCCAGCTTGTATGTATAAATTAAAAAAAAAAATCTAAAAAAAAAAAAATTTTCACATACCACAGAATTCACCCATTCAAATATACAACTGAGTGGTTTTCAGTATATCCATTACATCAGTATTTTCTAATTCAAGAACATTTTTCTCACCTCAGTCATCAATCTACTTACTTCCTCTATATTGATAGCTTTGCCTATTCTGGACTTCATATATAAATGGAATCACCATATGTGGTTTTGTGTGTGTGTCTTTTCTTGGTGTGTTTGCAAGACCATTGATAATATACCATGATCAGAAGTACTTTACTTTTTATGGATGAATAATAATCCATTGTATAGCAATACCACATTTGATTTATCTAGTGATGGGCATTTGGATTATTTCCACTTTTAGGCTACTATGAATCATCTTCTGTGAACATTTGTGAACAAGTTTTTGTGTTCACATAAGCTTTCAATGTGCACACAATCCTAAGAGTAGGTTTGGTGGGTTACATGGTAACTATATTTAACTTTATGAGGCTTTGCCAAACTATTGCACAGTGTCTGCACCATTTGTCCCCAGCAACAATGTGTGAGACTTCCATTCCCTCCACACACTCATCAACACTTGTTATTATTCAGCTCTGATTATAGCCATCCTAGTGGGTGTGAAGATACCTCACTGTGGTTCTGATTTATATTCTGTAATAACTGTGGATTTTTAACATCTTTTCATGTGCTGATTGGCCGCTAGTTCATCTCCTTTAGAGATGTCTAGTCATAACCTTTGCCTGTTTTTTTAGTTTGTCTTTTAATTGTTATGTTATAAGGGTTCCTTATCTAATACAGTTATATATCCTCAATTGTGTCTGAGATCATTTAAATGCTGCAACTTCCACCCTCTTCTGATTATCAAAACATGATGACATACGCCCCCCACCGCGATCCCTCCCCCTTTGTACCTCCTGGTCATTCTGACTGAGCATGTTCCTGTCTGGGTTATCCTCACTCTACACTAGTAACCACTCAAGTGCCAAATGACACAAGTAACATTGTGTATTTATGTGCTTTGTAGTTTTCAGAACATTTTCACAGATACTCTTTTACTTCATTTTTTCGTTTATTATCTGTTTTGTGAATGAGGAAACAGACTTACAAGTTAAATAACTTCCCCAAAGTCAGTTGTCACTGAAATGGGCACTCACAGATTCTGATCCCTCCCTGTTCTTGGCCCAGGACTCTCCCTGCTGATCCTTCTGGTCTCGGGGCTCCCTTCCATTCACCTATTCTAAAACAGCCTCCTCTGATTCTTTCTGTTTCCTAACCAACCGTCAGTTAGCCACTGAAGCTCCTCTGATACTCTCAAGTTGAAATGCCTAAATTGGATACAGTGGTAGAACCCTTAGACAAAAATATGATGAGGGAGGCTCTTAATTATTTTCTAAGTATGTTTCTATATTTTTCTATAGGTCAATGAGCTCAAAGCCTCTGTGCAGTCCATCTTACAGGAGTGGAAGATCTATGACAGGCTTTATGAGGACGTGCATACAATGACTGTCTGTTTATGCTACCGTTTGGAACACAGCAAACCTGTGGTTTTATCTTTGGAGGCCTTGAGCTGCCAGGTGCAGAACCTTCAGGTAAATGGGTCAGTTCTTGGCACAGCACATCATAAGTGGAAAATCTCCAATGGAAGTAAGCACAGTAATGGATAAGATTGCTTTTGTGCTTGCTATAGAGAAGCACAGAACACCTTTAAACACCAGCATCAAAAGTGTAATTTGAAATTGCAAAATGAATGACATGGCCATATATATAGAATTTTCCTTTATTTTGCATGTCCATAACATTTTAATTTCAATGTGTTTGGAGTGGGAGGTGTTTGTTTAGTTTGCTTTTTAAGCTCTAACCTCAAATGAAAGAATATCTTCTCAGTTGCTTTCTTCTTAACACTTTGTGTGCCAGCGCCCTTTAAATTTACCAGCCCTTGGGGGCCGGCCATTTTCTGTGCCACTGCATGAATGGTATAAGAATTCAATAAAACACACACAACTTGATCCAATCATCTATTTTTGGACATCTGGGTTGCTTCCATACCTTTGCTATTGTGAACAGTGCCGCAATGAACATACGGGTGCATGTATCCTTTTGGGTTAGTGTTTTTGTATCCTTTGGGTAAATTCCCAAAAGTGGGATTGCTGGGTCGTATGGAAGCTCCATGTTTAGCAGTTTGAGGAATCACCATACAGCTTTCCATAGATGTGGTACATATACACAATGGAATACTATTCATCATGGAAATAAGATAAACACATGCAATTTGCACCGACATGGATGGAATTAGAGGGGATCATACTCAGTGAAATAAGCCAGAAAGAAAGAGAAAAATATCAAATGGTTTCACTTATAACAGGACTATAAGGAAACCAAATAGGAGAGAGACAATCAGCGGCGGGGGCGGGGGGGTGGGGGTGGGGCAGAGGGAGGGAAGGAAAAGGGCACAGAATGGAATAGAAAAGAACACAAAGGACCATGGAGATGGATCACGGGTGAATTGGTGGTGGGCTACCCAAGGGGAATACAAAATGTAAAAGACATAAATAACAATAAAAAAATATATTTAAAAAAAAAACACACACACACAACTCCTGAACTACTGGATATATTTTAATGAATTTTTAAATGCATAGAGATTAAAGCTTCTAGACTGAGTACAATCAAAGAAATAGCTCCTAATATTTCCAAATAAATCCACCGTGGCGTGAAAAACCAGAGACTAGATGAACACGTATTAATACATGAGCGGACACCAGATACTGGTGACAAAAATACTAATACCTGAGCGGGCCACAAAGTGTTAACATTTCTTATAATTTATCTTAGTCCTGTAAAGTTTGAGTATTAATATGACTGAGGTGTAGCAGCAATGTGGAAAAATTTCTGCCTTCTTTGGAAGTAGCTGGGACGTTCAGAAACTAACCTTCCTGCTATATTCTCTTAGACCCTTCAAGACGAAGCCGAGCACAGTGAAGACAGTTGGGAAAAACTCCAGGAAGTTACTAGAAAACTTGAAGACTACTGCCCCTCAGTTGCTGAAATAATCAAAGAGAAATGCCAAGATACTCACACAAGGTAAGCTTGAAGATCCAGTTTAAATAATAGATCAGATATCTTTATCTTGATGACATGTGGCGAATGAAGGGACATAGACCTTATGAAATCTTCATCATCTGAGATGACTGGTTTTATACTGTTCTGGTCTCTTCCACCTCAAAGGCTCTAGTTCAGGTAAGATTTGATGTGTGAAGACTTAGGTGCCCACCTTGTACAAGTGTTTGGTATAACCACTCTGGAAATGCCTTGATCACAGCCCCAACGTAGCCCCTTCCAGAGGACATAAACAAAACATCCAGTGCATCCTCAAGATCAAATAATCACAGGCAGAAGTAGACTAAGGAGTTGGCCCAATGGGATTTTTCCACTGGGAACATTGTAAGTAGGAAGAAGTGGGGGCTGTCCAGGTACTTCTCATGGAGGTGTGATATATGCGGGATTGGGAGGAGTTCTTTGATGAATTGCTTGTGGAAGAAAGCCCCATTCTAAGGAATTTGGGCCTAGTTAATTGCCAGGTTTCTATTTTGCTAAATGAGGTGAAAGTTGGCCTAAAACCCAACTGTTCCAAACAGAGAAGAGGTTAAACTTTCCTCAGTGTCCTCCATGCAGATTCAGCCTCTTCTGTAAGTCAGTTTTGAGCCAGTGTTGAACAAGGGACACCACATTTATACTTGCAGTGGTGAGGTCCTTAGCTCTTGACCTGGTCCATTTTGGAAGACGGGGGTAGGGGACAGGGAGTGTAAGGAGGAACATATTACTGCATCTGATGCTGCATTCAGAGTCAGAGAGCACCCTCAAAACGTATGGTGGTGTGGTTTGCCATTACCAGATCTATAGCCACTGTCCTACTGCACATGTTCAGTTGTTGGGCAAGAATATATTGGAAGTTGTATTGGAAAAGACTGAAGAAAATAGCCCTCAAAGCTAATAGTAGTTCTCTATAGACTATATGGATAGATAGATAATCTAGATGTAGATGGGGAGGGGGGAAGGGAGGGAGGGAGGGAGGGAAGGAGAGCTTTTGCTTTTATTTTAAAATGAACATGATTTATGATTGGGAAAAGTCTTGCAAAAAAAGATAGTTCTCATCAGAGTTTAAAGCATTTGTGCTATTTTCCACCATTTTCACCAGTTCTCGGGTTTGAGGATGTTGCAAACCAATCTTTCTTATGCTTCAGATGAGATGTAAACATAATGCTTTTAGAAAGTAGTTTGACCATATATAATATAAGCTTAAAGATATGTATCTTTATATCTTTAACCTAGTAATTCTCTCTGAAATCTAGTTTAAGATCAAGATCTTGAAATACTGAAAAAAAAAAACTTATGAAAAAGTATACCTGAGCATTTTATACAAAAGCAAACATTGAAAATTATCACAGTAGCCGTACTACTTCATAATTTTGTAATTAAACAAAAAGCACAGTATTTATAGTCCATTATATATAGCCATTTTAAATTAGGCTTATTTTTTATTAATAACAAAAAAAATTTTAGTGACATGGAAAAGTCTATATATGAAATGAAAATAATGTCCTTTATTTCCACCTTCATATAAAGAAATGTTACTTTTGTAATTGGAAAATAAACTTAATGTAACCACAATTTAAATAAAGGCTATTTAAAGACACCCCTTTACCCAGCCTATAAGATTGGAGCCCCTTCCATGTGGAAATGTTCATCAGTTCAGTACTTTTGCCCACCTTTACCTTAGAGATATTTATAATATAGTAGCTGTTTCTTGCCAGTCACAAATTTTGTAATTTTTGTTGAGAATTATAAAGTCAACCAAATATCCTAACTCACACTTCTGTCTATATCATAGGGATGGCATTAATAAAAATGGCATTTAACAGTGTCTTCTCAGTGGCCCATCTGCTATTCACTTAAAGGTAGACACGTGCACTGTCCTTGTGCTGCCAGGGAAAGGGTGGAATAAGGGTCCTGTTGTTCATGTGGCCCTGACAGGTGGACCCAGGTAAACCAAGACATTGCAGACCAGCTGCGGAAGGCCCAGAGTCTGCTGCAGCTCTGGAGGGCCTATCACAGTACCCACACTGACACCGTGGCAAGGCTGGAGCAACAGGAAGTGAAGTACCAACAGCTTGCAAACATCAACATGTCTGGAAACAACCTGGCAGAGATCTTGACCCCAGCCCTGCAGGACATAAAGGTAGGTACAGGTGCCCTTGGGAAAACCACCCAAGACAGCCTAACAGAGCGGGTTGTGACCCAGAGACTAGTCAGACCACAGAGACAGAGACAAGTGGGTTAGGACAGGTGTGTGAGCAAGCTGTGGGTACAGGCAAGGCTGGGACATGTGGGGTTGGGAGGACCCCGTGGTGGCTCAGACAAAATTCAGGCAACAGGGTCGGGGCACCTGACACCACCAAGTTGCTCTAGTAGGGAAATCACTAAAGCAAAAAGCCTCATGAAGTCTCAGATTAAATCAGAAGTATCTCAACTGAGCATGATCCTCTAAGAATAATTGATGGTTTTTCTGTAGATATCATGATTTGTAGACTATATTTGAGAGGTGTGTGATTTCTTTTCTGGTTTTATCTTATTATATTAATGAATCCCCAGAAAGAGAAAGATGAATTCTATATCTTCTGCTATGATAAAAAGTATTAACTAGTTTAATTATAGACAAGAATCCAACAAGTATGATCTGTATTTCTGCTCAATTTCTACTTGCTGTTTTAAAAGCAGGAAGAAAATTCACACCATAGTATTTACAGAGTAACCCTAAAATCAGCTTGATTAATAAGAGTCTGTGGTCTCTGCAAATGAGTCCATTTTGTCATGAAGTCTCAGGCAGAGGACAAGATTACATTGATTCTTAAAATGGCATTACAGCAGATCCCAAAGGACTCTTAAGGGACACAGGGGAAAATTGCCCAACCCTCTGGGTTCTTCTGGGTCAGGGCAAGCAAACAATTTAACATCAGACAGATTATCAGGAGAAAAAGACCAAATTTCATCACACATATATGGAAAACTTACATGGTTCTGAATTCTAGAGTAAAGACAGACTTTAGGAGTTTATAACCCGAGCTAAGAAGAAGGCTAGGGACCTAGGGTGTAAAGGAGTGAGAGGAGGGGTCTCACATGACAAGAAGGGAGTCACTTTTTATGACAAAACCAAATACTCTAGATATTTTGCCCTCCCTTGTAGTAAGGTTTCTCTAATAAAACAATTATTTCTGTGGGTAACCATAAATCTGAGTAATCTTCATTCTCTATGGTAATAGTAGCAGTTTCTCCTGAGACCTGCAGATCCTTGATTGATATTAGTTCCACATGCCAGGGGGATACACTTTAGGAAAAGTTTCTCTGAGCATTTTTGTTAAGGCCTGTGCTTCAGTTTGATGATCGGAAATAGAAAACACAGAACTGTATCCAGCAGGACGCCAATGTCTGCACTAGAATCCCTGACTGTGAGTCAGAGGTCAGTTTCAGCTCTGAACTGACAAATTCCAGGACACCACCTGGGAGGGGCATCACATAAAGCAAGATTAGCTTTTTTAGGGCCTCCCCGGTGGCACAGCAGTTAAGTGCTGCGCTGTGGAGCTGTCGGCAGCTGTTGACACCTGGCCGGGTAGAGTCCCACATGGTGCAGCAGACCTCTCCTGCCTCGCCCGCTGCTCCCCTCAGCAGTGTATTTCTGATCTGCCTGTTCTGCTCCCTGCTCTGTCTCTGGTGAACCCTCTCGCCGCCCCACACCTCTGGCCTGTACCCCAGCTTGTATGTATAAGTAAAAATAAATCTTTAAAAAAAAAAAAAAGATTAGCTTTTTTAGCTCCAACATAAACAATAACAAAACCTCAGTTTCAGGTCAGAAATTCTCTTCAGTGTTGATGGCGTGGTAGGGGTTGGGGATCTGTGTGGTGGAAGGAGGAGAAAATGTTTTGTCATCACTTTTTCTTCTTCAGGAGCTTCAGCACGATGTGAAGAAGACAAAAGAAGCCCTTCACCAAATTTCCACTCTTCTGGATCAACTCCTCAAATCTGCAGAGCCCAGCGCCCACATGCTCGTCTCTGGTCAGCAGCACTCTCTCCAGAGGGCTTCGTACTTGGAAAAGATGCTGCTCATGAAAGCAAATGAATTTGAGGTTTATCTTATTTTTTCATTCAAGCTGAAGTGCTGGACACTTGCAGGCTACCTTTAATTCCTTGGTCCTAGAAACCATTCTTTATGAGAGCTCTGTGGGCTGCACCTTGGGTTACCCTGAACACATCTGCCATTTGACATGATCTTCATGTAGTTCTTCAATCACGTGGTCAGTGGCCAGATCTTATGCAGACATTTCTTCTTCATTGGACATTTTTCATTTCAGAATTGAGATATTCCATACAGTGTTCAGATCTCATAATTACTTGGATCTTCCAGTGGGGTAATTGAGTCATAGAAGTAGCAGGCCTCTTGCTTGCTGTAGTCTTTCTTTAATTTTTGAGAAGCCCTTCGTCTTTGGGCTGTCATAAAAGCCATGGAGCTCTCATATCACAGCCCAGTAAATATTTTTGTTTGCCCTGGTGAAGCAAGGATGAATGGACCACCTGCTTGAGGAGGGGCATGCAGAAGCGGGTGACCCACTCATCCCTCAAGCAGGTGATTCATTGCCAAAGGAAAGAGTGAGAATCAGGAGATTAAGATTCGACTTTGAATGCTGAGGTTATAGTGAACTGCTGGGGGTTGAAAGAAAGTTGAATTTTTTCAGTTCTCAAGACTGCTTAATTTTATTATAAATGCATTTGAAAATGTTCATAATGAAAATCTCTCTCATTCTAGTTTGTTCTGTCAGAGTTCAAGGATTTTGGGGACCGGTTGGAATCTTTAAGAGGTCTTATTATGCATGAAGAAGAGAATTTAGATAAACTCTACCAGCAAGAAAGAGAAGAAGATTCTGACGTATTTCTGGTATTGCCAATATTTGTCTTTCCTAAGGACTTAGACTCACCATGGGATAAAAAATAAGTTAATTTTTACTATTGCATTGCAGAATCTGTTTTGCATCCTGACTCTTGAGCACTGTCATTTTTCATTCCATTCATCCTTGCCCTATTTTCCCTGAGGTCTAGAAAAGTATGTCAACATAGGCATCTGTTTTAGTAACATGCCACGTAATTTTAATAAATTTTAAAGTCCTGATGTCTTGACTAATTAGTTTCAGTAAACTAAAATATTCTAGGAGTTGGCTGTTATGATTCACTGAATTTTTCTGGTTAGCTGAAGATCAAAAGTAAAACACCCTGTCAGTTGAGTATTTTTTCCTTTCTTTTTTCCTTAGTCAGTTTAGTAAGGAATTATATAAGTAATTCCTTAGTAATTAACATAAAAATGGACGAATTGAAGAATTCTGGATTTTGAGGACTAATAATCATAACCTAGATCAGGGGTCTGCAACCTACTGCACATGTCCAAACTCAGTCCGCCACATGCTTTGGTAAATAAGGTTTCCTTGGCACATGGGCATGCCCTTCCATTTATGTGTTGTTTTGGGGAGTTTTTGTGCTACAAGCATAGAGTTCAGTAGTTGTAACAGACATCTTTTGACCCATCACAGCCTGAAATATTTATGAGGTAGCCCTTTACAGGCAAAGCTTGCCACTCCTGACGTAGGCTATCAAGGCATAGTCTTCTAGGGGTGACAGGAATATTGTAAAGGACGTTTCTTTAACCTACTGTTGATCTAGAGACTATCTCTGGGATATCTTCTTAAAAATAATATTTTGATGAGTTTGCTTTGCGATTTCAAGTTCTACCAAAATATGGATACTTAAGTACCACGTTTTACCCAGGTTATTTTAATAACTAAATTTTCTTTTGATTTGTAGATAAACTGTATGACTTGTTAAAGGTCAAGTTGTCGGCATACTAAATGGGAATTTAAAAAGCTCATTTCTGTCTTCTCAAAGACAATCTGATATCACTTTCTATTTCCTGGGCTATTTAGGGGCTGTCCAGATGCTGTTTCTTATTCTAGAAAAGTCACTGGATTAATGATGGGGGTTCAGGTCCAGCTCCAACACTGACTGTTGGACTGTGGGCCCGTCATTTACCTGTTTAAGCCTCGCGTTTCTCATCTTTGAGATAAGGGTGGTCCTCAGGGTCTCTGGGACTTTTCATCACCTAGATCTTATTCTCATCCAAATATCTGGAATTTAATTTTTAAATAGAATCGTGTGCTGGCACTGGCAGCCCAATCGCCTGATGTTGAACATCTGAATGAAGTGAGCCTCAAGCTTCCCCTGAGCGACGTGGCAGTGAAGACACTACAGAACATGAACCGGCAGTGGATCCGGGTCACGGCGACAGCCCTGGAACGCAGCAGGTGGGGACAGTCTGTTTCAGTTCAGGTACAATGAGTGGCTTGAGCTCCTTATGTTATTGTTTCACGTCTCTGATTTGTTTTTGAAAACTTTGTAGTGAGCGTCAGGGAATAGGATTGAATGAAAAGTTTCTTCATTGCTGCGAAAAGTGGGTCCACCTTTTGGACAAGATAGAAGAAGCACTCAAAGTGAAGATCGCTGACTGCCTTCCAGCCCTCCTAGAACAGCAGAAAACGTACGAGGTAAGCCTGTGCCCCTGGCACCCCAAGGCCCCAAGTCGGGGAGAGGCAGATTGAAATAGAGTGGAGCGCCTGTCAGTTCCTAAAGAAAGAATGTATGTCTTTGAATGAATCCACTTGTCAGTTGATCGTTTGTAAAATTCTCACACCTTTCACAAATATCAACCATTTGTTCTACTATCTTTTTTTTAACAATAAAACTCTTGGATTTCTTGCAGTAGGTAGACAGCACGGCCTTGCTTCCCCAGAATGCAAATATTACCAAGAGTATGTTAAAGTATTTCAACTCATCTTTGCATTTTGACTGAATAATTCTCTAAAACATGGAAGCACCTGGTATAGTGACAACTGCAGTGTTAATAATTTCACAGAGGAGCTTTCCCACACTTGTGCTGATAAATATTTGTATATTTGGAAATACACTTGGTGATTTATAGGCAGATCCTTCATTTCAAGAGTGTGCATTACTAGTTCATGTAACTTTTGAATGTAACTGTTTTATGTGTGCAGTGTTACATTAAGATCATCCAATGAAAATGAAATTTGTTTAGACAAAAAATTGAGTGACCTTGAAGAAATTACTTAACCTCTTTACACCTTAGTTTCCACCTCTTCAGATAAATATAATATAGTACTTTAAGTCCTAAGATTGAGGAATGTGTGACAGTGCATATTTTACATAGTGCTTACCAAATAGTAGATGCCTAATAAGTAGGTCCATGTTGTAGCAGTTCTAAATGTATTTGCTTCTAAGATTATATCCATAGGTAGTATTCATGGTTGAATATTTTATTTTGAAACTTGATCATTTCACATATCTGCTATGAGTGTAGCATTTGATAGGAAATGAAGGTTCCAGGTTAATGAAATGAATTCTGCCAGCTAATATTGTACATTTTAACTCATATGCAGATGCTGGAAGCTGAAATTTCTATAAACCAGACAATTGCTGATTCCTATGCCATCCAGTCCTTACAGCTCCTGGATGCATCGGACATCAAGAACAGGTAGGCTATCTGGGAGGCTGTGGATATGTGGAAGGAAATGCTGGTGGCGTGGTCTGCTGATAGACCACGTGGGGCCAGTTGTCTGGCTATTGGTTAGCACGTGGTCTTGCTCTCTGGTCATGAAAATATTGGCATGACTTTCCTCTGGGCTCAGAGGGTAGGATTAATAGATCGGACACTCTGAAATACCCACTTGCCAAGTACAGTTAACTAGGTTTTTATCCCAAAGGATTCATCTCTTGTAGGTTTTCCACTCTACTTTCAGTCTCATGACAGTTATTTGAAAAATAAGTTTTAAAGTGCTGCTGTTGCTATCAAGTAGCTGTGTCACTGTTGTGAAGGAAGGGATTGTCTCCAGCCACGTGTGGCTGGAATCACTGGGCAACATGGCTGGGCTGAGCCCCCGAGGCCAGCCAGGTGACAAGGACCAAACCTGCTCCTGCAGCAGGTGCACACGGCAGACCCAGGACTCAGAAACATAAAGCCCATTTATTCCTAGTTCTGCAATAATAAACTCAAGCCACTTCCAGGATCATGAACTAGTTTTGATTTGATATAACAAAGCATGACTTTCCCTATAATAAATAAAAGACTTTTTTTTATCTTGTAAAGGGTATTATTTATCTGGCAAAGGGCTAGTTGAGTAATTGCAGGAAACATGTTCTTTATTGCCAGAGTTAAACAAACTTCAACACTCAATCAATAATATTACAATAATGTTACCTGTTTATCGGTTCCCCATGGATGCAATGTTTAGTTTTCCCATGCAGCATTTGCATGATGGATGTTCAAACATCTTCAGTTTGTTTAAGGGAGGGGTTGTCATATGTGGCTGGGAAATTACCAAATTATGTGCCAATACCTCCTGCTAAATGTCTTTGTCAACGCTGCCCCTAGCTCAACCCCAAGTCCTTGTCTTGTTAAGATCTTTAAGGGGTTTTTACTCCCCAAGTAAATTGTACATACATATAGAATATCTGAGTTTCTGTTACTTGTTGATAGTTACTGTTCTTCGTGTTGATGTCAGAGTTCTCTAACATTCTGTTTTTCCCCAAGACCGGAATTTGTTTTGAAGTTCACGAAGCTGAAGGACCGGTGGCAGAGTGCCGTCCTGGGTGTTCGGCAGAGGAAGGGTGACATCAGGGAGCTGGTGGGACGGTGGCAGTTCTTCAGCTCCTCAGCCGAGAACTTACTCCGCTTCCTCACCAACACCCACCACCTGCTGTCCGCAGTGAAGACTCAGGGCCACTACAGCCTCTACCAAGTTAGGAGCCTGATCCACGAGCTGAAGGTAGCGTCCGCAGAAACAGCAGGCAGGGCGGTCTCGGGCAAGAGTCGTTCATCTCAGGTTTAATGTTTGCTCTGATGCTGTGGGTCAGGTGTGCTTTCTGCAGTGGAGACCTGGAGGGTAGGGGCACCGCAGCCCTACCAACTTGTTCCTAGAGAAATAGTGAGGTTTTCTTGGGTTAGGGGAAGTTTGGGGTGGTAGGTTCACACTACCCAAGCTTTGAAGGCACAGACTAATGTATATTTGACCACGAGTGTGGTAATTTACAGTGGGTCCCCTGTTTACTCTTGAAGGGCAAATTAATTTGGGCAACAGTTTTCAATCAGAAAGTTCCTTGATGAGCACAAGATTAATTAATTGGCAACTCCCAGGACATGTTCCTTTTAACAATAGAACCACTGACAGCTGAACAGACACCATCCTTCTGAAATCCTGAGCGTTCCTCATTCATTTATCCAGGCTTCAAAGATTAATTCAGAACATGCTCTGTGCAGTCACTGTTCTACATGCCCGGCATGTGATGTGAAGTTAAAGAAGACTCCCGCTTTCATGGGGGTGATCCGACAAACAAATAAGAAATAGTGATTTGTCAGATTGATGAGGGCAATCAGATACATTAAGAACCAAGAAAAGATAAGATTGCAATAAAGGCATATGTAGATAATTAAGCAGGACCAGTGATGGAGACCATTGATCTCAGGGACTGTGATGTTTAAACTCGAATCTGAATGAGAGGAGGAGGCAGCCTTGCAAAGATCTGGAGAAAGACCCTTTGAGAGAGAGAGAAGGAGTTCCCCAAACCCCCAAGATGGGAGCAGCTTAGCAAAGCAGAGGAACATGGCTGGAGTTTCCCCAGGGAGGTAGCAGGGGCAGGGACTAAATTTGAAAGGTAGCAGAGGGTCATTATTGTCTTGACATATTAGGAGGCCTTTGAAGAGGGAAAGACATCTGCCAGTCGAAAGAGGAGCCAGCATGATACGATTTGTATTTTGTAAAGATCCGCTGGTTGCTCTGAGGAGGACAAATTAGAAGGGGGTGCCAAAGAGAAGCGGGAGTCCCAGTGCATTACCCACAACAGTCGGGATTATTCCCTCTCACAGCCTTGGGGGGCAGGGCTCTGCAAGGGGGCGTCTTAGGGTCTTTTAGGCAGTTTCAGTCAGGTGGTGGCTGGGGGCGGGAGCCACTTTCATGTCTGGCACTTAGGCCGGCAGGAGAGTAGGAGCTGGGACAACTGGGCTCGCCTCCCCTGTGCCCTCTCTGCAGGGAAGCTCATCACTTCAAAGGTGCATGTGCCAAGAAAGTCTTCTCAGTTGTCATCTTTTACAGTCAGCAGCACATCCATCTCATAATGTCTCCTTAGAATACCTTTGTAAATCAATGCTCTGTTGAATTTTTTTTTATATATTAGCTTCCGTTTTGAAAAATGCCTGTATTATATCTCCCTTGAGAAACTGGAAGGGGAAGGAAATTCCGTTTACAACATTAAAACCTTTTTTCTCCTGAATGCCAGTGATTCAAAAAGGGTGAATCAGTTCAAAAGTTTTTACTTTGTTTTGATTGTAAAGGGAAACTTAGACAATATTCATAGGAAATTTTTTAAAGCTGTCCCTTTTGTGCTTATATGGATACACATTTGTGTGCCCTTAATAAGCTTAAGTGCATATTTTTAAAACATTTGTTCTCTTTTGCATTTGTTTAACATATGTGCGTATTCTAGTCTCAAAGGTTAGAAGTCAGCTGACTCTTACAATGGTAATGGGTGTTTGCTCGCAATTTCAGACCGAACATATCAATCATTTTCTTAGTGTTCTTAAGCCCATCTATCTCATAGGCTTTTACTCTGTGAAGCATATCTTTTCATTTCTCTATGCTTCCAATCATTACACTAGAATCTTACCACTTACCCACCCTTGGACATTATTTTAAGAACACATCACTTAGAGGTATACTGTCTACTCAGTGTAAAACGTCAGCTCCTAATGCAAATATGTGTATGTGTGTATTCTAACCAGATTTGCCCAATTTATATCTAACCCTTAAATGCTCTGAAAGAAGCATAAACAAACACACACAGTCACATTTTAAGCAAACCTTTTTTGTTTTTTCTTTTAGAATAAAGAAGTTCATTTTCAGAGGTGGCAGGCCACCTATGCACTAACCTTGGAAGCTGGGGAAAAATTACGGGACACAACTAACCTGGAAACTCAAGAGTCGATTGGCAGGAGACTCAGCCACCTTCAGGACAGCTGGAAGGACACCAAGCTGCAAGTCGGGGGCGTGATCGAGCAGCTCCGGAGCATCGCAGAGGTAAAGGCACTTTCATTTTCCTTTCCCATCGTGATACTGAGATGCGGTATGTGGAATTCTTGTTTGCTGTGTCAAGAAGGTAATGATATGAGGAAATCACAGTATTATGGGTTTTCCAAGTATTATGAGTCTTGCAGATCATGCCAGTTGCTCAATGTAAAATAATAACACAACACTTTAAAAACGTAATGTTAGTATGTAAATACTTGAGACTCTATTTTATATTTGCTTTTATGAAACAGGAAACCTCCTATTCAAAGGAGGTTCAATTCACAAAGCTACTGTCACGCTTGGTCTGCCCTTGGGTATAGAATGTGGAAATAAGCACAGAAATACTTTGTTTTTCTGCTATCATCAGAGAATGCACTTTTCCGTGGAGGTTAATTTCACAGACAGTTTATACCTACGGACTGAAATGTTTCACGTTGAGTCATTATTAGAAAAGGCATTATTATTCTGTTATGCTGATATGTACCAAGTTGTTCTCAAAGATTCTTCTGAGTTGCTTTGAACCCATGGTCCTCTGTTAAGGGCTCTTTGATTTCTTATGTAACTTTTATGGCTTTTTTCTTTCTATTTTATTGTGAGCTATTTTCAATTTTCATTTCTCTGAGCATACATACTCCTTCTAGCCCACCCCTCTCTGTGTTCTGTTGTGTGTGTGTGTGTGTGTGTGTGTGTGTGTGTGTGTGTGAGAGAGAGAGAGAGAGAGAGAGAGAGAGAGAGAGAAAGCCAGGCAACCAAGCTTGTCAGGGCTGTTGTCCTGAATACAGAAACAGGTGCTGAGTTAGGGTCTGAGCATCTGTCCTGTGAATGTAGTGGCTGAATTTTCTATGGGAGACAGACGGTGAGAAACTCATTACCTCCAGACCCTTGCAGAGCACCTGCCATGTTTGGAAAGCAGGAGGGTAAATGTAGCTAATGGTTTGGAGAGAGAGACCAGGACTCATAATTCTGTTTCTCTCTTCACTTTCTCACACCTTGGTTGTGTTCCAGGGAGCCGATGTTTCTAGGTAAGAGACCTCTCCTTATGTGAGATGTTATAGAACGGGGCCAAACATAAGTTTGTTTAGGGATCAGTTGTCCTGAGGAATAGAATAGTGTTTGATTTTGATGTTTATTTTTAATAGCCTACAGAGTAGAAATTTATTCTAGTGACTCAATTATTGTGAGCACCCCGAAACTGAAGATGCAGGCGACTGTTTGCTCAGTCCCAGGACATTTAAGGAAAAGAGAAAGTGGTGGCAGGTGTGGCGTGGTAACATACCTCTGAGGAGGGGTGAACCTATGCCTCTAAATCAGATACAGTGTTGTAAAGCAGTGTTACCTCACTAAAAAATAATACAAATTTTCTTTAAAAGAAAAGAGATGGTGTGAGAGAATGGCCGTGACCAGGGAGACTGCAGGCTCCAGCTGACTCCACTTGGCTGCTCCTGCCCACGTATCCTAGGCAGCTCGGTTTTTTCTGAAGCTCAGTGTTCCCCTTTAAGTGTGATTTTAATATTTGCCCTGCAGTCTCCTAAGGTTATTATGACTATGAGACAGTGAAGGTGAAAATGCTTGGTAAGCTGTGAAGTGCTTTAAGCAGAAGGTGACAGAGTGATGATGAGAAGCAGAGAGTGAAGCTTGACCGTGAAAGGGTCCAGAAAGCCAAGCTGTTTCTAGAAGGGGAAGAGAGAGCAGGAGGATGACATTAGAAAAGACAAGAAAAGTGGTTGAGTGCTTTGGCTTTATGGTACTACTACAAATATGCCTAAGACGGAAATGCTAAAAGCAAATCCTTATGGTAGCCTTTTTAATGTGAATTTTTCCGAAATTAAAACAGAAGCAGGATAAGGTAGATAAAGGATGTGGGGAGAGAAGAGGAAATATTTTGAAGCAAAATCCAACCCGGTGATTGAGATGTGCCACACATAAAGCTGCAAAGAGACATTGAGCATCGCTGGGGTCCCATCTGCTGTCTTTGACCACTGTCTGCTCGAGACAAGAAACTGGGTTTCTGTGTGATATACAAAAGCACTTTAAGAGTATGATTACATGCATTAAATGAGTTATTCTCTTTCCACAATTCATTCTCAAACAGCAAAGTACTTAGCAATATTAATACTGTTTTCAAATAGATCTGGGACCAGTGTGAAAAGAAAATCAAGGAGTTGAAAAGTAGGCTGCAAGTTTTAAGGACACAAAGTAAAGAGCCTCTTCCAGAAGTTCATGAGGACCTCCATAAAGAGAAAGAACTGATTAAGGTATTGAAATCTGAAGTAGCATTCAAGATAATCACTTAGCCGTTTTCTGAGACGTTGAAGTGTTTGTTTGCCTTTATTTCTTTGTTGAGACTGAATTTTCCTGTTTAGTGGAAACATTTTTCCTGTCTTCGATCTAACTTAACATCCTATTTTCTAGAGGAATTGGAATCAGTGCTTTTTGAACTCCATGTGTGAAGATGAGAAAGACTTACCAAAATTCACTTCTTAGGATCTTGGAGGTTTTCTCCTCCAAGTCGCCTTTGTTTCTCCAATGTCATGTAAGATGTAACACCTGAGGTTATACTGAGATCTGTTCCCTTATCAAATGACCTCTTCTTTGAAATGAGAGTAAACTGTAACTAAAAGAAACCCTTTTTTAGAAGCTGACAGATTGGGTTTTGGCTCAGATATACATTTTCATAAAAACTGCTCAGTGAAATAAGTCAGAAGGAAAAAGAAAAATAATTGGATTGTTTTACATATAGGAGGAATATAGGACAACCAAATAAGGGATTAGAGGGGGGAAAAAGACAAAACTAGCAGGCAGATATAAATCGGAGACATTCTGCAGTGGAGGGGGAGGAAGAGGGATTAAACAGAGATGGGAAGAGCCCAAGAGACTATGGTGATGGTTCACAGGTGACTTGGTGGTGGAAATTTTATGGGGGCTACACCTGACAGGAGAAAGCAAACTGTACAAAAATGAATAATGATGTAAAATATATAGAGAGAAATTTGAAAAATTTTTAAAACTTCCAAAGTATATTCTGCCTGTTTGATATCACAATAGCAAAAATTCCTGGCTATGTTAAGCCTTTATAGTAGGTGAAGCAATTTGCGACTAAGAATTCAGGCCAGTAAAATGCCCAGGCCAGCAACTCCCCACTCTCTTCCCTCTCTGCAGTTTTGATGTTTAAAAGATATTGAGAGGCTGTCACAATGGTTTTAAATTATTATTCTCCCTTCAGTGACTTCAGCAATCAAACTGAAAAAATTAGGAAGAACTGAGTCTTATACTTCCAGTGTCTCAGAAATTAGTGCTTCTCCCTGCCTCTCTTTCCTTCATTGTAAAAATTTCTAGCATGCAATAAATTTCTAACATAGCAAGTAATATGACAAACTGCCACAAAACCACAAAATATAAAACATTACAAATGCCGCTCAAATGCCCTGAGTGATCTCAAATGGACTTGGAGACGTGCCTCGTTCCCCAGAGGTGTCCATAATCCAGAATTTGGTGTTTTTATCTTATTTGTTGCCCTATAGCTTTATTGCATGGATACGTAGCTTTCAATGAATTCTAGAAGTATGACTTCCTGTTTTTAAATTTAGATGAACAGTACCATGCTATGATAACACAACTATTGCATATAAAGCAAATATCTGCACAGAAGGCAACGATTTACCCTCATGACTTTGAGTCAGCAGTGTTGATACCTGTAGCTCATTTATCCTCGCTGCTCCCTAGTGTAAGTTAGGTGACTATAGGATAGTTACGTGTCCCCTCGCCAGTCACTTAATATTGTCAGATTTTTTTTTTAAAGATTTATTTATTTATGCATACAAGCTGGGGTACAGGCCAGAGGTGTGGGGCGGGGAGAGGATTCACCAGAGACAGAGTGAGGAGCAGAACAGGCAGATTGATGGAAACACACTGCTGAGGGGAACAGCGGGCGAGGCAGGAGAGGTCTGCCGGGCCATGTGGGAATCTCCCCGGCCAAGTGTTGAACTCACATTGCTAAACTCACATCACTGCTGCCTACAGCTCCACAGCGCAGCGCTACCAGAGAGGCCTATTTTCAGATTCTTTTTAACTTTCCATACTCTGATAGGTGTGTGATAGCATCTCTCTTGTAGCTTCCTTACTAGGAAGTTGGGCATTTTTTATATTTCCCTTTATGGTCTGACCTTCTGTTTTTATCCTTTCCTCCCCACACCCCACCCTCATATACTTTTCTGTTGCATTCTTTCTGTTTTCCCTATTGATTTGAAGTAGCTCCTTATTTATCCTCCATAATACTTATCAGTTAGTATAGACTTTGTAATTGTCATCTCCCATCCTAGAGCTAACTTTTCTAAATTGTTTTGATGTTGCTAGTGGAAAAAAATATTTTTTGTTACTTTAATGTGTGTGAATTTATCTGTATCCTTTTTATGATTTGCTGTTTCTGTTTCTTTTGGGAAATCTCCACACTAGAGGCATAAAGATACACTCCTACATTTCCTTCTGCAAGTTTTCAAGTTTTGTTTTTTTAACATGTATATCTTTAGTCATTGAAGAATTTATTTTAATATATGTTTTCAAGTAAAGATCAGATTTTTTTTTTATTCATGCAGAAAACTAGTTGTCCTGGTACCTGTTTATTGAGTGCTCAAGTGTCATGTATCAAGTTTCCATATGTGTGTGATTTGTTTCTTGGTTCTCTGTTCCACTGATCTGTTTACTTCAGCTTCTATAACAGATGATCTTGAGAATTGTGTTTGATTATATCAAATCTTCAATTCAGGTGTGATGTTTCCCCATTATTTGTTCTCACATGTCAGTATGGATATCCTTGGGTCTTTGACCTTCTGTACAACTTGTAGCAGCAGTTTCTCAAGCTATGAAAAATCTTCATAATAGCTTTAATGGAATTATATTGAATTTATAGATCAATTTGGGGAAAATTAACATTTTTGAAATTAAGTACTCCTATTCCTGAACATGGCATATTTCTCCTGTTGGTCTTATTTAATGATTTTTAATGTTTTATATAAAATTTTCTTTATGTAATAGTGTGCATTTAGTATTATTTCTTAGGATGTTGTTTTTGAGGCTATTGAAAATACTGCATTTTTCTAGTTACCTTTCTAACTGATTATCCTGAAGCTAGAAATGCAGTTAATTTTTGTAGATTGATATTATATTCAGCTATCATGCTCAAGCTCTTATCAGTTCCAGTAATTTGTCTACGTATTCCTGTGGGTGTTTAATGTAGGAATCACCATCTATGGATGATTTTTTTTTTTTTTTGCTTCTTCCCTTTAATTCTTATGCTTTTTCTCCACTTTTCTTTCTACATTGTTCAGTACCTCTAGAACAATGTCTAGTAGAAGCATTGATAACTGACTCCCTAGTATCACTCCTGATTTTATGAAGAATGATGCTGACATTTCACCATTAAATGTGATATTTCCCAGTCATGTATGTGTTAGTAGTTGTTCTTATTTGGTCAAGACAATTCTGTCTACACCAAATTTCACAGTTCTTATTGTGTCTGCATTTTTAGGTTTAGATCTAGACTTCATCAATGAGTATGAGGATTTGGAGTCACTCTCTCAGTCGATACCTTGAGTTTCCATCCATAAAGTTTAGAAATTGGTGTAGAATATGAACTGTAAACCCACAAAGAGGCTAATTTTCCCCAAGCATCACACTTCTTAGTTTCCAGTGGGATCCTTTCTGCTTCCATAGCCTCACATCATATGGAAAGAATCAGGGAGAATGTCCAAGGGCATTGAGTTTATTCAACCCATGGTCATATTGCAGAAAGATCCCAAGTAACCAGAAGCCTGTTTAGGACAGTGCTATCATCCCTGAGTCTCCTGGGAGAGATTTACTTGTGTTAGCCACTTGACCTGTCCAAGCTTTACTTTCCTTCTTGGAAAATTACATTCCCATTATGGTCAAGCTGATGCATGGGGAAATTGCTTTATACTTTTATTGTGAATCTGTAATACCTTTATATATTTTTTATATACTAACTTTTCACTATTATGAAAATTGCTGTCGTGGACATCTGTGTTTACCAAGTTTGTCAAATGATTCAATCCTTGGGACAGTTTTATTTTTTAAATAATTTTTGAATGAGTAATATAGTCACATGGTTTATAATCTAGAAAGTGAAAAAGACATATATGAACAATTTTTTCTCCCATCAGTGCCTCTGCACAGAAGCAATCTGCTGCCAGTTTGTTGTGCATTCTTTCAAAGATACTCTATGCATAGAGGCCAGTATATACGTACACACACATTTACACATATATGTACATGTGTCCTTACATCTATGTATATGCAGGACATGTGTGTACTTATGCATATAAATGTATATATATACTTCCATCTTGGAGCTTCTTTTTTTTTCCCCTGGTCAGTTAGGGTGACATTGCAGTTTCTTCACAGTGATTTAGTAGAGGGAGTTGAGGGTTTCTTTTTAACCAAATAGTTATGTAGAAAAATAGGGCATCACAGTCCCACTAGCTACTGAGTCCACAGGCAAAGACTTAAAGGCCAATTGCCCCAGCATGGAAAGTTCAATTGAGGCCTGTGCAATCATTGCTTGATGTAGTCAGATCACATTAAGTTTTACATCACCTGCTCTATGAACAATTGGAACTATACACAGACAACTCACCTGGTTAAATTAAGAAAGGGAAACGTATCTGACTGGCATGTTCTCTTTTGCTATTAATTTGATAGCAGGCCTGAAGGAGTATTTTAAAGACAGAAGCATGATTTTTGAAACATTTCTGCAGTGATTGTCATGATAAAAAATTTCCACCATAGACCTTGCTGTATACAATGTGTGATTCCTTGCATTTTTCACTTAATGGCTAAGAACAATTTAAAGCTCTGAGACACTGCCCTACTGCCTTCCTTTCAATCGTGTTTGGCTCTCTGAGTGCTTAACCTGCACTGATATTGCAGTAGGTGCTGGGCAATGCATTGGTGAGCAGGGTTGTCATGGCCCCCGCCAGCATGGAGGTGCAGAGTAGACCACAGGAGAGCCCCGTGTTAACCCGAGAGTCCCACATTGTGCATACATACATGTGTGTACATAACTCAGTGTGGTATGAGAGCAGGAAAAGGACAGGGGGCCATAAATGCGTAAAACAGGGGTCCTAATCTCATCTGATGACTCAGAAAAGGCTCCTTTGTGTCTGAGATCTGAATTGTGGCAGTAGAAATTAAACATTTTTGAGGCATTGGGGTGAAGGAGTGGGTAATATTTTGGGGTAGTAATTAAAGAAATACAAATTTTAACAGTGGGGAATCATTACACGTATTACTTTTGCCACCAAGATATATAAAACCACCAAACAGTATATGGAGAAAGAAAGATACAGTCATTTCTTTGAGGACACAATTTGGCAATATTTACTAAGAATCACAAAAAATGTTCACAGTCAAAAATCCTATACCTGACAGTTATCCTAACCACAAGGAAAACCAAACCAAATTGGCTGAAACCTGAGTGCCGATAATTTATATATGCCCCCTTACTGTGTAGGTATTTGAGCCCACACCTCTGAGCAGGGCCTTGGAGGCCAGACTTCCTGGTGCCCAGATGGAGATGATGGGTGGAGCTCAGCAGCCTGCAGGTCTCCTCCAGCTAAGTCAGGAGTGGCTTCCCTCCACTTTCGTGTTATCCCCTTGGTTATATGACTTACTATTCAGGGTCCCACTGCAGAATCTGTTCCCATCCACTCTACTACCCTGTGTCTAAAATTAACTAAAATTCCATGATTTCCTTCTACTAAAGGTATTTTTTAATTTCCATGCAGCCTTTAAAAGGAATTCTCCAGACCAGTTCATTAAATGTAGGTACTTAGCAGCAAAATGATGAAATCATGTAAGGTAGCTTTTAGAGCCCTGAAAATAATCAAAATTAACACATCTGTTGTTGTTGTTGTTGTTGTTGCTGCCACCCCTCAGACTTCTTTCTAATGTAATTGAAAGTCTCTTCTTTCAGATTTCATTAGTGATAAATGGCAAGCCTTAAAATGTGCTAAAGCATGAAGAATTATAACCCCATAAAAATCTGAAGGAGCCTTGAATGTTTGGGCTGTTTCCTTTGACCTCCCTTATGGTGGAAATACTTTTCTTGATTAATTTCTATTTTAAAAAGTTTTAACTGGACAAATACTTCATTTTAAAAAAAAAAAAACAATGTTCCCATGACCACAGGAGACTTTCTGCTAATCAATGTCTGCTAAAAATTAGGAAAGAGTTTGGTTTTGTTCTTCTGTTGTACTCATTCTTTTCAAAAGTCAACCAAAATAATTCCCGTTGAACAAAAGCTGGTGTTTATGATTGCCAGTGTCACAGCAGTTCTTTTCTTAGCGGGGTTTAAGCACGGGAAGTCGCGCTTTATAACTTTCTTGTTACCTACCTCCAGCATTAAAAGCGGATGGGTGGGTGTGTGAGATGGTTGCTAGATGCCAAAAATACTTTCCTCTAAATAAAGAGGTCTACATGACTTTAAAATAGAAGTAATTACATAAGAATCTGAACTACCTGAGGAAATGGAAATAGAGGTAGAAAAGAGTTTTTCTGCAAAAGGTGGAGAGGAACTGGCCAGCCCGAGCGCGGAGGCTGCCGCGGCTGTTTCTCGTTCCGAAGGCCCCGCCCCCTGCTGGCCTCCCCTCCCCCAGAGTCCAATCAAAGGATTAGCCTACAGGTTTGGAAACAACGACAGTTTGAGTTTAAGGGTTTCCTTTCCTTCCCTCCCCCC
>PVIJ01006988.1:0-54166 GCA_004024925.1 Scalopus aquaticus | reverse complement strand
GGCTGTGGTAGACTTTATTGAAATGTCTCCGAAGGCCAGACAAGGTAGAAAGGAACTTAATTTCATTGAACTGGAAGCCCTTTGCAGTGGGAGGCCAGGTCAGAGCTATTTCTTTAGGAGACAGCGACAGGGTTTAAAACAGATTTGCTCCTTTGTTTCTCCAGCGCTCAATGCTGGAACTTTGCACACTTTTAATGAGCTTTTTAAAAAGTCACCCTAAGTTTGGGAAGCGGGGAAGGGGTGTGAATTAGAATTATGAGCTGCTTTGTGGACTCTGTACTGTATTGTGTAAACAACTAGAACGAATAGGCAGATCCGAATCTGGACTCGGCGATGAAGAGGTCTCAGGTCCCGCAGTAGAGGGGTATCTCTGCTCTCTCTTCGAGCCCAGCAACCAGCTGCAGCGGTGCTTTAGTGCCCCGCAGGGCGTTTTGTCTGAGAAGTTGACTTTCACATGCAACCCCACGTTTCTATCCAGTAGTTGGTTTTTAAAACTCTAAAAGAAATGCCCCACCGCTCCACTTAGTAACTCCGTGTCTCTTTATGGAGAAAGGGATTGTGGTTAGGGTTTTACAGTACATGTTTGTGACAGGGTCAGGATAGAATTAATGGGTTCAAATAGATCTTTGTTCTAAGCGTATACAAGTCTATGAAAAATTTCTTAATCTGATTTTTGTGAATTAAGTGATGTATTTAGAAGTTGAAATTCAGACATGTTTGAGGGCGTGTTAATAAAAACACTTTTTCTTCTTGATTTAGTATTTAATGCTCATATTGTGCCCTAATTTTAAAGGTCCTTTTAGAACTCTTTTTTTTTTTAAGATTTATTTATTTATGAATACAAGCTTAGGTACAGGCCAGAGGCATGGGGCTGTGAGATAGTTCACCAGAGACAGTGTGGGGAGCAGAACGGGCAGATCAACAGAGATACAGTGCTGAGGGGAGCAGTGGGCAAGGCAGAAGAGGTATGCTGCACCATGTGGGAATCTTCCCAGCCAGGCATCGAACTCCTGCTGCTGACAGCTCCACAGCGCAGCGCTTAACCACTGCATCACCAGGGAGGCCCCTTTCTAGCATTCGTATTCATACTTTATTTAATGGAAAATATTTGGAGTATGTGAGTAGTGTTCTGAAAGTTAAGGTAGAAGCAAAGACTGGGGCCCAGATGTTCCTAATTGTTACCAGTGATGAATACCAGTATGAAGCCAATCAGAATAAAGCTATCCAAAATGCCAGGATTTAAAAAACTGAGGTAAATAGGTGCCCTGAGGAAAGAAAACACAAAGTTTGTATTTTTAGGGTAGTTTTTTGAGCTTTCTTAACACCTTTGGCCTAGTGGGTGTGCAACCTTGAGGCATTTTTTTCCTCACTCTGAAGAGTAGGGGTTTTTTGTACATGGCAGGAAAAAAATTCCCCGTCTATAAAGCGGGCTTTTAGGACTTGACCAAGAGAGTGCTTCACTACTGCTTTTAACTCTAAATTTCTAAAGATTTTTTTAAACCTGGGAATTCTTTCAGACATTTAGAAAAACTGGTGGTCTTTACATGTAAGTAATAAATTGAACCAGGTATGGAAGAAGACCCTTTACTGATGTCAGCTGAGGGACATGTGGGGGGTCAGCCTACTTGCTGCAGACCAGTACTTGGTGCCCTTTCCACCAATTCCATCCAGAACCATGGTGCATAATGGGTAGATGGATCCCATGGGTCATGTGCAAAAAATAAATAAATAAATTTATCTTTGTGTTTGAAATTTAATACTGAAACATTTAAATGGCTTCAATTTTCATGGTCCATTATTACTACAGGTGTCAGATTTATATTGTGATACAGAGATACTAATTGCCCCTTTTAAATAAAATAGGCAACATTGACCTTAAGTAGAAATACATTAGTGTTTTTTTTTTTAAAGGGAATGGATTGGGGTTATAAAATTGTAAATTAGCATGTAGCAAGCAGCAATTAATGTATATTGAAAGAACAAGGACCAGGAAAGTGTAATCAGTAACCTTTCCTGTTTCTAATTTTTATTATAACCTGATAATGGTAGGAATGTGTTGAATTAAATGGAATCTTTTTGGTCAGTTACTCTTCACTGATAGTGAAGTCAAGTAAAGATTGCTGGGTGCAGTCTTCATTTTGTTGCTTTCTATGGCATATATCAAAGGTGTAAGGAACTACTGTTGATGTTAAACCCCAGGTGTTTCAGAAGCAAAAACAGTGTTTTAAGTCGATAGGGCTTCTGATTAAAAGGAGTGAAAGTCCTTGACTTTTTGATGGAAGGAAGGGAAGGGAAATGTTTTCCTTCCTGCCTATCTATACTCAGGAGCCCAGCGTATTTTCATTTTCAGGTAGCTATACGCAAACAGGAGATTGAAGACAGACTGAATTCATGGATTGTGTTTAACGAGAAAAATAAAGAGTTGTGTGCATGGCTGGTGCAGATGGAAAACAGAGTTCTGCAGACGGCAGACATCAGCATTGAAGAAATGATTGACAAGTTACAGAAGGTAAGCGGGGCACCCGGGCAGGTAGAACAAAACTGCCTCCGCATCCTCTGCCCTCTTCAAAGCTCAGCGTTACAGATTGGCTTCCAGTAATATTTGAGTAATTTGACAGCACTCGCTCACTATTTTAATTTCTTCTCAAAGGAATGCAAAGAGATGGGTGTTTGAGGCCAGTGTGGGTGCTGTGCTGTGTACTAAGGCAAGTTGCTTTCTCTGGTGAGGAAGTCTGAGCAGAGAAGGGACTTGTGTCTCCTCGTGTCAGTTCACACCCCAGGCGAGTTATAATTGTTAAGGAGCTGGTTGTTGTTAAGGCGCGCCCATTGCCCTAGGGAAGAGGCCACCAGCATCAGGGCCCATAATTTTAAAACAGTCACTAATCCAAGAGGAAAGGTAGACTGAGCATTCTTGCTGCAGTCACCCAAAATGCAACTCAGGAAAACTTGACTTTAGAACAATTTAGTTAGACTCAGTTGCTATCAGTTCCCAAGAAGGTTAGGTTAGATGAAACCATGGGGGAAAAACAGGGCTATTGCATTAAGAAAGTAATGACTGCTTTGCAAGTTACACAGGTGCTGAGGGGCCGCTACTTGATTTTGTAGGTACTTGCTCAATAGTTGCCTTAACTGGTGTCAGAATTGTGTTTTTAAAAAATTTCAAGAGGCAGCTAAGGCTAGCAAAGAAATTAATTTTCAGTACTAATTTGAGCTTTGTGTTTTGACACTTATGCCAGGACTGCATGGAAGAAATAAACCTGTTTAGTGAAAACAAGACACAGTTAAAGCAAATGGGTGACCAGCTGATCAACGCCAGCACCAAGACAAGAGCAGCTGAGATTGATGACAAGCTCAACAAGATTAACGACCGCTGGCAACATCTTTTTGATGTCATTGGATCAAGGTAAGAAATAACCTAAAAATGACTCCTGCTCCCTAGATAAATATGGTTACATCACAAATCTAGAAAGAGCCCAGTCTTCCTCTGAGGTAATCTAACCATTTTGTAAACATACAGATAAAGTCAAAGTTCGGTAAAAATGTTAAATTTTTTCCTTTAGCTTAAAACTTCACATCAATTAATAGGTTGAAATGAGATTTGGAGACTTAATTTGAAAAAAAAATCCTCAAGGAGGTATTATTTTGAAATTCTAACTCTGCTTTAAGATTGCAGTCCTGCCTGCCTGTTCCGCCAAATGCATGTAGGTCAGAGTAGAGCTGATTTCAAGATGCTGGTCTTGAGGTTCCTGACTGCCTGTACTCAGGGTTTGCAGGGACCGCTGTAGAGATGTACTCAGCATGCCAGCTCCCCAGTGGGCATCTAGTCCTAGTGGGTAGATGTAGGAGGCACAGGTCTGATCACAGAGTTATATTCTTTGTGCAACCTTATCAGAAATAAGATTGATAGCTTTATCTCCCCTCACCAAATAATGATGATGTCACCCAAAACTTTTAAATGCCTTCTGTCTTCAAATTCTTCTCTAAATACAGACCCCAACCAAATTCTTCTCTAAATACAGACCCCAACTCAGTTGCCACCAAAGAGTGGCCACTGGGCTTTGGGACTCCCCCAGGCAGCTCTGCGTAGCCACTGACCCAATGCATGATTACGTGACAGTGTGCTCACATGGACTATAATGTGGACTATACAGGAGAACCTGCAAAGGGGGATGAAGAATTGGGGACTACTGAAAATCAGGGATTTAGTAATTTGACACTTCCTCTAAGCTCATTGTTTACAGTAAACTGTCAGCAAACCTGATCCTGTAGGCAAAGGCACCAAGCTAAGTGCTGTGAGAATTACAGACAGGAAATAAGATGAGTCATTGCATTAATGGGGGTGGACCTCTGAGCAGCTGTAGAGTCAAGTGGTTTGAGGACTCAGATGGCATCTTCCTGGAGTGGGAGTGGGTGGGGATTAGGAAGAGCCTTGCTGAAGAGTGATGTTCCCAGAGGGTCCCAAATGAACACTTCTCAAGTGTTAGTGGTGGCAGAGAGGAGAGACGCATGTTGTGAACAAACGGTGCAGGGGCAGAACAGCCTAGAAAGGCATTCAGGAAGGGACAAGAAGCTCCACTGGCTCAAGTGTGGAAGATGAAACCAGAGAGCTAGGTTGGAGCTTAGTCTAGGAAGACCTAAGATCTGAACTAAAGACTTGGCCCCCTAAATTAAGTCTGAGTCAGTCATGGTTTTTAGCAGTAGAGTGAACCAAATGTTAGGGTGATTTGGTTGGCAGCTCAAGCTGGGTTGAATTCAACTTCTCTTTGCTGCCAGTTGAAAAAATATCTACGGAAATCCATGGTGATAACACAAGTGAGGCTTGAAAGCACAGCTTTTGAGCCAGTTGTGTCTTTTCCACTTAGCTCACCATGGAAACTTGAGTAGTGATTTCACCTTTTTAAGCCTTGGTTTCCAAATCTACAAACTGTCAAACAGCACTGCTCACTCAGGCCACTGTGGGGTGGACGTGTGTCTCCCATTTGACACACAACCAGCACATAGAAGCCAGTGTTCACTCAGTGGTTATTGTCATTGTTTTTCCTTAAAGAGACTCTTAAGACTTAGCAAGTTTGTTGCATGGAAGAGGATTCTCTCCATTATATCTAGAAGTGAAAGGTATTTTCTCCATGAGACTGGTGTTTTTGACTCTCTTATTTCCATGCTTAGAACAGTGTTTCAGATATTTATTGAAATGAATAAACATTCTAGTGCGTTAGAATGAGATGATTTCTGTTGGGTAAGTTGAGTCTAGTATGTCTGTTTTGTCACTGTCTTCATACCCTAAGTCGTGTTGGGCAGTAATCAGGGGTCTGATGGCATTGTACCTGTTCTTGGACCGCTCAGGAGCCCAAGCAAATCGTGCGTCCTGAAGACTGAGTCAGTCCTTTCTTAATCATTTATGTCTTGTTTATATTAACTCAGAGTTTAATAGGCTGTTTGCTTTCCTCTCTCCTCTCGAGAAATTCCTTGGTGGGAAAGAGATAAAATAGCAGGTGACATTTCTTCTTGGAAGAAATACCTGGCAAAATGAAGAGTTGAAGTAATGACAAATATATTGATTGACAGCTTTATTCCTTACAAAGTATTTTTTTAAGTTGATTTATCTTTCATTGCAGTAATAATAGTTTGCAACGCTATGTGAAATTTAGGAGTGTAGATTCACACCTTTTCAGATGTGTGTTACCAGGATGTGCTTCTTATGTGTGATTTCACTTAATCTTCTTTACAATTTGGAGAGGTAGATCCCATTTAGCAGATAAGGGAGTTGAAGTAACTGACCACAGTAGATGATCAGCACTTGACTCAACCAGAATTTCAACTCAGGCAGCTGTTTGCCTTCCTACTATCCCAGACCCTCCTACTTTGTTACAATGAAAGGAATAGAAAATTGTGAGAGCCTAATACCTTCAAACTGGGGCACTAAGGAAGTAATAAAGCCAAGGCCAGACGTTGATCTGAGGATTGAGACAATTATCTTGGCCTGGACTTGGCATCAGCTCCTTGACTGATCTCTGACACTGACAACATCACTGTTCGGGAAGTGGGGCGGGGAGTACAACGACTGCAGAATTTAGATTTGCAGAGAGCCAGTCAGAACCAGCAGCCCCACCAGATGCACTGGTGGCCTTATTTGCCCAAGGAATTCTGGGCATCATTTACCCTTTTGGGTTCTGCTCACAGTTATCTGCTGCCTCACCCTGCGGCAGGGGACAACGTCTCTTGTTAAAAGTGGTAAGTGAGATTTGGAGGGAGATCTTACACAGGTACCCGGCCTGTGACTTCAAGATTTAATTTCTTTTTCACTTCAAAAGTTTAACAATAAGCCTTTAAGTTCAAACTTTGGAATGGGATTCAGAAGTCCAGGACTTCAACAACTTAGGTTTAACTCACTAAAAAAAAAAAGAAGATCTGTTGTTCTAGTTCATTCTCGGCAAAATAGAGGTAAATTTTGAAAGAATTGCTAAACCATTGAAGGGTTCGTTTGTTTTTTTTTTTAAGATTTATTTATTTATGTATACAAGCTAGGATGCAGGCCGGAGGTGTGGGGCGGTAAGAGGGAGACAGAGTGGGGAGCAGAACAGGCAGATCAATGGAAATACACTGCTGAGAGGAGCAGCGGGTGAGGCAGGAAAGGTCTGCTGCACCATGTGGGAATCTCCCCGGCCGAGCATCGAACTCCGGTCGGAGCTGCCGATAGCCCCACAGTGCTGCGCCACCAGGGAGGCACCCGGCTTGGTTCTTTAAATGCACACTTAATCTCTGATCATTTCGTGTAGCATGCTCCACGATGGGACAGAGGGAAGGAGAGGAAGCCAGTGTTATTTATTAAGCGACAGGCTCACGTCTGACTTCATTTTGTTCCTGTAACCACCCTGCAGGGTCAGTGTTCTTTTTTCAGATCTTGCATTGGAGAGAAGGCAAATAATGGACTCAGAGCAATGGGGCTGAGCATGGTGGATGGAGCCAAGGTCTGCCTGCCCAACTCCCCCGTGCATCGAAAGAGCATGCCATGTGGCGCTTGTGTGACCTCGGCTATTAAAAGTTTTATCAGAATTTTTCTAAAACCTCGGACTCCATGTAGAATTTATGGAACCATGCTTCTTACACCCAAACGTGCATCAGAATCCCTGGAGGGCTCATGAAAATGTGGGTGGCAGACCGCACCTCCAGGTGTCCTGGCTCCCTGCGTGCATTTCCAGACAGTGCCCAGGTGTGGTCAATAGTGAGGTCCATGGAGCACAGAGTTGGAGCAAGCGGCAGGGCAGAGAAACGCAGCACTGCACCGAGACGCACGAGCTGCACTTACCGCCAGCAAGTCTGTGACCTGTGTGAGCCTGCTCTCTTGTTGATAAGCTGTGTGTGAGATTCTGGATGAGAAGGCAGCAGGACTGCTTGGATCTGTCCACAGATCTGCATGCGCTTCTAGCCCTAGTGCAGTTCACGTTAACTGTATAATAAGGGAGGAGAGGAAGGAGCTTTGCCTCAAACTACTATTTTTTTCCTCTGCTATAAAGTAGCTTCTATAAAATCGTTAAAGCCAAGAACCTGAAGGATGCATCTTTTGAAATAACCAAATCACTGAAGGAGGATGGGGAGCTTAAGTCAGCTTTAACACTTATTTCCTCAGATGTGTTTACATAGTGCCTGAGGTGGACATCAGAATGCACAGAATTAGTTCTCCATCAGAATGGCTGTGGGGCTCTGAGCTGTCCTCGCGGGTACTCAGTATCTACACTCATAGGAAGGTCTTTTGAAGCATGAGTTTTTGGTAATGCTGTGTTGTGCTAGAACCCAATCTGATTTGATGGTAAGAAATTAGTCATGGACCACTATACTTATCTGACAGATTAAATGCGGTTAAACCTTTTTTAAATTGTAGCTGTTGGCTCCTCTTCTTCCCCATGTTTTCTTAGAAAATATCTTTGAAAACTGACTCAGAAAAATCTGCAGGAAAGATGACTAAATTTCAGAGGTGCTTTTTCAGAACTACCAATAGGTGCTCTGTTCTGGAGGAAGCCTGGTGATCTATTACTAAGAACAGTCTAGGTGCAAGACACAGGGTGATGGACAAAAAGATACAGCCAGCAGACCCCTTTGAAATGAAAAGTGGGTCCCCAGCCATGTGCCCCTCCATGACAGGCTGCCAGAGAAAGGCTTATTCAGAAACATAATCTCACCTTTGTCTGTTCTTGATTTTTATTTTAAAAAAATTTTTTAAAGATTTATTTTTATTTATACATATAACAATTGGGGTGTAGGCCATAGGTGTGGGGGGTGAGAGGATTCACCAGAGACAGAGTGGGGAGCAGAACAGGCAGATCTGCTGAAATACACTGCTGAGGGGAGCAGTGGGTGAGACAGGAGAGGTCTGCTGCACCATGTGGGTCAGCTCCCTGGCTGGGGATCGAACTCATGTTGCAGTGGCTGGCAATAAGTTGATAGTGCTGAGACCTAACCCCTTGTGCCACCAGGGAGGCCCTCCCCTCGATTTTTAAATTCCAGTGGTTGAACTCCTTCAAAAGACCATTTACTTTGGTTCCCCACGCACCTTCCCCCTTCATTAATCAAAGCCTTAGCCTTGTCCTCGGAAGCAAGGAGCCCCGGGCCACAGTCCCTCCATGGATCTTGTGCTCTCTTTCCTGAGTCACCTTGGTGGTTGTGCATCTCCATGCAGACTCTTCAGAGACATGGATGGGAGAGAGACTGTTTTTGAGGACTCATCCTAGCAGCCTGTGTGAATGATCAGAGCTTTCAGCGCCTAAAACAGATGAGAGCTGCATGGAGAGAATGTTTATAGTGGTTGTCTCTTGGTATTGGAAATATTAGTGATTTTATTATCTGTTTTCTAAACATTGACTATGGAAAAAGGAAGATGGGGACTTTTTTCCTACATAAAAATGTCATGAATGTCATCTTTTGCCTTAATTTCTCTTTGACAGTAGCATCATTAACAGACTACAGCAGTGTTATGAAGAAGGGACATAGGGACGTACTCAGACCTGTTCCATGTGGCCCCGTCCTGTATAGACTAGATAGCGCTCTTGCTACTCTAAGGATCAAATCCATTGAAAAGAAACTTTTTAACTAAGCATAATTTTCACATTGCACCTACCAGTGTGAAAAGTCCACCTATTTTATAATAGTAGCAATTAAACTATCATTTGAATTGAGCAGTTATTCCCATGGCAACAGTGTGTGAAGACTGTGCAGAATGGGCAGGGAGATGTGTGCCCTGCCAAACTGATAAAGTTTTCCCTTGCCCTCCTTTTATCTGTATTTTCTCAGGGTTCTTTTGGAAGACCAAACAATGCTGCTAGTCATAAAGTTGACTGACTCTGGTCTTAGCAGATTGCCTGGTTCAGTGGAACTGGAAGGATTTAGAGATTTGAGCACAGAGACAGCCAGATGTGAGGTCAGCTGCACCCCTCGCATTTTCCTTCCCATCAGCCTGATCCTTCCACCTCTGGAGCCAGTGGCTTCTGCTTCTGGGCCTGCAAGAAATGCCTTCCTGAGGGTCCAGAGCTTCCCACAGGGAGAGGCACTGTCGGTGGGCTGGTGGGCACTCAGCACCCGGCATCAGGCATCAGACAGGTCCTGCGTACTGAGCCTCAGGGGATCATATTTAGCAGGTCAAGGACAGCGAAGCATGTGGGCATAGTCATCAGGTGTTGCATTTGGTATTGGTACCCCTAATTTCGTCGGTCTAGAATGTACTTGCTGACCGGAAAGGTGGGATGTTATAATCATTAAATGTTGGGCTTTCGGGACCCATAAGAAATGATTATTATCACCCAGTCTCAAAATAGGGCCTGGAGGAGCCTCAGGGCCTGGACACAAACCCAGCAGTGCCATAGCCGGCAGGCCACGCAGGATCACCTAGAGAAGCCACCCTTAGGGGTGCGGAGGAATTTTCAGATCCTCACACATGCTAAACCTGGAAGGAGCTAACAAGGAAAATTGCAGTATTTCTCCCTCTGCGAAGTCTTGAAATCTGTTTGTACTGTAAGAAGAATTTTTCTGCAAAAAGCAGAGGAATGGACTAAATGAACTCTCTGCCTCTCTTAAGCCAAGACTAAAAAGGGAGGGCAGAGTCCCCACCCCCACCCCTACACAGGAGCAAAATTTCTTCTTGGGGTGGGGGGGAGGAAGGTATACTGTTAGACTGGGGCCTTCCTTTATCATGAATTCTTTTAAACCTGAAACAGAAATTTAGCTTGAGGACAGAAATACTCTTTTCCATGCCTCAAATCAAAATGCCTCTGTAGCACTTCATAAATAACCCATAGCCAAGATAACACTGTGACTTTCTTCCCCCAGCATTGCAATCCTGTAGCGTCAGAACAAAGAGGGAGAGTGTGTGTGTGTGTGTGTGTGTGTGTGTGTGTGTGTGTGTGTGTGTGTGTGTGTGTAAGTAAAGAGCTGGAGATATTTGTTTATTGGAAGGGAAAAACTGAGATTAAAAATTGCAGTTAGTGAAGACGCAGGTCTCCTCCTTCCCTCCTGGCACGGCTTTGTGGCTGCCAGCGAGCCCACGGGCGCCTGCGGAGTGCAGCGAGGAAGACTGCGGTGAATGGAGAGGCCGCCCGGCGGGGGAGGGGCTGCCTCGGCCTGGAGGTGGAGGTGCAGCCGGGAGCTTGGAGCTTCCCCTCACCATAAGGAATGATTTTTTCTCATCAACAGTAAGTGCCATTTCAGTCATCAGCTCTGCGTAGGGCCAAGGGGAGGCTGCCGTCTCTGTGTCTCGCGCTGTCATTTTGGTTACGAAGGAAATTACGGATGAGATGGTGGCTGTGGGGTGTGTGCTCAGCCATCGGGGGATGGGTTCTTTCTCAGCGTCAGCATGTGTGTGTGTCTGCCGTCAGCCTTTGACAGGCAGCAGAGAGATATGATAATGCTGTGTGGAAAATGGAAGTCCTCCGGCAACAGAAATGCTTCAAAGAGGCGATTAGCGCAAATACATCGTAATGTCCATGCCCCCAAATCAGGGCTTCAGGATCTTGGAGTAATTGATTATCTTACTAGAAAGGGGTGTAGTCCTTTAAAAGGATGCAATTGTATGATGTCTCTGGCAACTGACAGCTGCCCACGGGTTTGAATGTCTGTTTATTTCAGCACAAATTTAGATACTTTGACTTTCTCAATTTCTCTTAGTATTTTTAAAATTATGTTGTCCACATTGGCATAGGGATTTTTTGATGAATTATGCTGATCAAGGGCCTTGACAATTTAACCGTAGATCCTATAGCATGTAGAGAATAGGACTGAAATGTAAATTATTCCTTATATGTGAATTTGATATTTAAAGACTCCATCACACATTGTAAGACTTAAGCTTGATAATTAGAATGATGCAAATACAGCTTGATTTTATCTTGGAGAACGAACGGGGCTATGAGTATTATATTCTGATCTGTTGCTAGTTAAAAGAAAAACTTTATTCACCTTGATTATTTTCTGTATTTCTACCTGCTATCCCCACAAGAGAACTTCTAATCTGTAGTTACTCCTAGGTAAAATTCTTATTTTATTTGGGTTCACATAAAAATGTTTAATTTTGTTTAGGTCCTCCAATAATCTAGACACATAAAAAAATTCCCCTTTATACCTAAAAAAAATTATCTAATCACCAAGATTGGAATCCAGCACCAAAAATCATGCATGTTTTTTTCTGGAGAAATACGTGTTCTCCATATTGTGGGGAGCACCTGAGTTCAGCACGGCAAGTGCAGCACCGGGCGGCCTCGTAAACGGACTGCTCCCAGGGTTGGTGTGACGCAGCCGGGCTGCCCTTTGCCAGCAGTCTGATGTCTGAATGGATGTGCTTGTTTCCCAATATTAACTCAAGATTTCAGTTTTCCAAGAGCAATATTGACGAGGCCTACTGTGGAGGTTAGTTGCTGGGTTTGACAAAGGACACAGACTTCTTGACCTGGGAACGGGGATAACTTGATTAGTGTCTGCAGGATGGAATGGATACAAACTCCACAATCCATCTGCTGGTTCCTAGAGTAAGTCGTAACATGAGCATCTGAGGAACAACATTTATTTTATATCACAGCACATTTTTGGATATTATGCCTTACGTCAGAGCTTGGGACAGAGAAGCAGGTTAACTCCTCTTTGGTAGCTTCTTAGAGACTTTCATTCCCTCTGGCCTTCCCTTCCTCTTTAATCCACCCTAAATATGCCTGCTCGTTGGGAAGAACTTCACTTCTCCAAGGTGGATGCCAGGTGTGGGAGCACATGTGGCGGCAGATTGTTTTGTAACCAGGCGGGGGGGGGGGGGGGGGCACCCTAACCTTTACCTCTGACTTTTGTCTTTACCTTTAGCTCTTTAAATTTTAGCATATGCTTCTCTTTTATGAAAAAGGCAACTCCAAAAGTATGAGCAAACATCCTTTACTCTTTCAAAAGATGTTTTTGTTCATTTATTTTAGTGAACCTGACTCTTCTCTGTACTGAGGTAACACTGGTTCCCAACACTGTGTGTGATTCAGAGCACTGGGCTCGCCCCTCCTCAGAGGGATGCTAGCTCACCACCTCCACCGTCAAAGCATCCACAGTCCTTTGCCTTAGAGCACTGGGCCCCGTCACCCCTTTACTCCCACTCCACTCTCCCTCCCTATCGAGTAGCCTGGAGTATGCACTCAGTTATCCATTGAGCATCTCCTATGTTCTATTATAATGTCCAGAGTAGATCTAAACTAGATCACGAGCTCTTTGGGAATGAGACCTGTATTTCAGCTGTCTCTGAATCCTCAGGATCGGCACAGAACCCAAGACAAAGCAAATAGTTAAGTGTGACAGAGCAAATAGCTAATGTGAGCGTCCACCATGCACGCTCAGTGACAGGGACACCCCCCCCCCATGACCTGGGCCAGGGGCCTCAAGCTCATCTGACTGTGTTCCTGACAGCAGTGAAGCCGGCCCTGTCCTGACACAGCAGGTGTGCTCATATGCACATGTCACGCAGGAGGTCTCCACGGAGGCCAGGAGGGAAGTGCTTAAGGCAGTTGCAGCTAGACCAGACTACCCACGTTGGAATCCTGCCTCTGCAATTTAATGCGACTAGGGTGGGTTATTCAACCTGTGTGCCTCAGTTACCTCATCTGTCAAATGAGGGATGCTAATAGTACCAACCTCACAGCACTGTTGTGAGGATTAAATAAATCATTAACATGCGAAGAACAGCAGGCCTGGCGCATATAGATGTCAGCATGTTCTAGAGAAGTTCCACTTCATGATAAAGTTTGCAAATTAAAAAGCATACCCAATGTAGAAATGGAGAGACAATGGGATAACAATAGGAAGTCCATCATTTTATTCCCACAACCCATTGGTTTCTCAGGTGCTCCATTTTATTTTGTTTTTTTATATATATTGATTTATTTTTTTAATTCCTCCCCTCCCTCACAGAATGTCTCTGATTTATGGTTGCCTGCTAATTTTGTTTATTAATATTACTGTTTTTTTCCCCTGATCCCTTATTTGGTTCCCCTATATTCCTCCTCTAAGTGAAACCATTTGATATTTTTCTTTTTCTTTCTGGCTTATTTCACTGAGCATGATCCCTTCTAGCTCCATCCATATTGCTGCAAATGGCATGATTTTATCTTTTTTGATTGCTGAATAGTATTCCATTGTGCATATGTACTGCATCTTCTTGATCTAGTCATTATTTTTGGGCATTTAGTTTGTTCCCATATCTTAGCTATTGTAAATTTTGCTGCAGTAAACACAGGGGTGCAGGTATCTTTTGAATTAATATTTTTGTGTCCTTTGGGTAGATTCCTAGGAGTGGAATTGCTGGGTCATGTGGTAGCTCCATTTTCAGTATTTGAGGGTTCTCCACACAGCTTTCCATAGTGGTTGGGCCAGCTTGCATTCCCACTAGCAGTGTAGGAGAGTTTCTTTTTCACCACATCCTCGACAACATTTGTAGTTGCTTATTTTTTTAATATGTGCATTCTCACTGGTGTAGAGTAGTAGCTCATTGTGGTTTTGATTTGCATTTCCCTGATTATAAATGGTATTGAACATTTTTTCATATACCTGTTGACCATTTGCATTTCCTCTTTGGAGAAGTGTCTTTTTACTCAGGCGTCCCATTTTGGACATCACTGGGCAAAGTGTCTTTGTCCTGCAGAGAAGCCAAGAAAATTACCCCTCTGCTTTCTCCATGCTCCTGCCCCCACTGCTTATTTGCAGACCTCACCCTGGGTTGACCTGAGTCAAGATCACTGCATCTCTATTTTTGCACCCAGGTAATTTTGTTGTTTACTAGCTTCCTTCATTTAAAACGGTGCATCTTAAACCTCTTCTTTTCAAAATAAGGAGGCTGGGATTCTTAGATGGAGCAGGCCGGGGGCTGGATGAAGCAGTGGGGCTGCCCTTCTGGGATTGGGGCGAGGCAGGACAGTGGAGGCCGCCGAGCTCCTGTGCCACCTGTGGGAAGCTCCAAGGGCCCTGCTGCTCCACTGGGCAGAGCCTTCTAGGATAGCCCCTTGCGAAGCCAGTGCCAGTCTCCTTGTCCCGTGGCCCTGGGGTTCCCAGCTGCTCTGGCATTGTCTGGAGTGTTCTTTCTCATCCCTAAGCAGTTAGGGTGACAAGACATTGGGTCATGAGGGTGGATCTCTAAAGCCGTGGGAACAAAGGGGAGACTTTAGATTACAACTGTATCCAGGCCTGGCCCTGGATTCTGTTACTTTCTTTTTAATAAATCATGGTGCGACTTTGAAGGGCACCTCTCTGTGGTGTTTGCAGTGAGAATGTAATTTGAAAAACTTACCTCCTTGAAAAATCATCATACCATAGATTCTGGCATTTATCTTTATCAGGCACTGTGCCAACTGCCTTTCATGTATTTCTCTCATTCAGCCGTCCCAGGCACTCAGTGAAGGGAAGTATTCTGTTAGCGCCATTTTCAGATGACACTGAACAGAGCCAGGATTCAAACCCAGGCCCTGATGGCAAAGCCTGTGCTCTCTTCACCATCAGATTCCACAACCGTCTTCTAAGCTTGCCTGCCTCAGAACTACTGAGAATAAAATATTTGTGGAAGGACTGGGAGCTCCATTGCCATAGAAATGGGGTGTTAGCATCATGTAATCCCAGTTGGCGGTAATAAGAGCTAGTACCCTATCGAGCACTTACTATATGACAAAGGCTTTCCATGCAGCCTCTTATTTTGTCCTCCCCATGACCTGCAAGGTGGATAGTTTTCCAGATAACAAGGAAACTGGGAGGCGGACAGGTTAGGTTTCCTGCCGGGCACACAGCTCAAGGATGGTGCCAGCTCTGCTGGCCTCCAGAGCTCTGGCCTTAGCTTTGCCTGTGTGCTCCTACCTACCTGAGGCATGAGAGACATCAGAGGCCTATGAGAAATGAGGGTACAAGACAAAAGGATCTTCCCTAAATCATGGACTAGCTGGTAACAGAGCTGCAGCCAGAAATCAAACCCCAAGGTTGATTTGGTCTGTTGTAAGATGCAAACACACACACACACACACACACACACACACACCCTCTCTACTTAATAATAGCATGTAGTAGAAGTACTCACACAGTTATTCACTCAATAAACATTTCTTGATACTCGCCCACCAGGTAATGTGGGATGTGCTGTGCTTGCAGAGGGAGCACACCCAACACAGGCAGGTGTGGGCTCTGTGATAGGAGCACAGTGAACAGGGATACAGACAGGACCTGGGGCAGGAGGGCCTGGGTGCCACAGGAGCTCATGGGAGAGTCCCCCAGCTGGTTGGGAAGCAGTGGTAGAAGCTTCAGGAGAACAAAAGGAGAGACATTTTGCAGAATGCAGTGCTGAAGGCAGAGCATCTTCAGAACTGAAAGCTTGCAGCTCTGGAAAGGTCAGCAGGTTAGACTGGTATGTGATGGTAGCACAAGAATGTGGAAGGATTTTGAGCATGAATCAGATCTGCCATCTTGAATGGACACTGGCTGTGGAACCAAAGGCATGTTGGGGGAATGGAAGCTGTTCATGACAGCTTGAGAGTCATGGGGTGACGGGAGTGTGGTATGCTTCCTGCATGCAGGGCAAGGTCGGTGCTCCAGATTCTCTTTCTGCTGCCCTGGGAGGCAGTACTGACAGCAACTCCTATATTGATAAGTAGGAACCTTCTAAGGGAGCCATCACGTCTGGTCTCTGGGATTCACTAAAAACCCACAGGTTACCAAAAAGAGCCCTCACTCACTTGTTCTACTTTAGGACTTTCATGAACACAGTTTCTAGAAGCATTTTATCTCAGGATCTGTATAAAAATTGTTTTCCCTCAGCAGCTGTGTCATATCCCCTTGACAGTTTGGCGATGGGCTTGTGGTCTTGCTACGTCTTCAGACACCATGTGTGTGAGTTCAGATCTGATCCATATTGCGTCAGGCAGGTTAGTGAGAAGAGGCAGATGGACTTAGAACTGCTTACAGATATAATTACTCTCCCCCCTTTTTTTCGGGGGGGGGTGCGTTGGCAGAGCTGTCCCATAATGGGCTGGTTCTGTGTGTATGGCACCCCCAATCCCTCACAGTAGACACGGTGGACTTTGGCACAAGTTCAACAGTTACATAAGGGGAGGGACCCATGAAAGGCATCTCAGGTCAAATCCCACCAAATGAACCATACTTGGAGCATCTTTGACACATCAGGGGAAGCCAGTGGCTGCGCCAGTGTCAGACACTGGCCAGAGTCCGAGGTGGCTATTTTAACATGGAGAGAGACAGTCTCTGCTTTCCTCTGGAGCCCCATTTTGATGGACTTGGTCTCAGGGGAGCCCACTCTGGGAATGATAGGACTTCACATTTGCATGAATGGGTAATAGTCCATTCGAAAATCAGCTGGAACAGCATTTTGTAAAGTTTCATTTATTCTGTGAAAACCCCTATATGGTAATGTGAGAGTTCTTCCTGCTGGGAAATCAACAACCAAGTTATTTTTTTTTAATTATTATGGCTTTGTAGTATAATGTAAAATCAGGGAATGTAATACCTCCATTTTCTTTCTTTTTAGTCAAGAGAGCACTAGCTATTCGGGGGGGTTTTGTGGTTCCATATGAATTTCATCAATATTTGTTCTATTTCTTTGAAGAATGTCATTGAAATTTTTATCAAAATAGCACTGAATCTGTAAATTGCTATGGGGAATACACCATAATGTAAAAGATATAAATAAAATATAAAAGATAAAAGATATAAATAAAATAAAAAGAAACAACTAAGGTAGATTGCGCGTCCCCTCCACCCATGACAGGTGCCTTCTCACCACTAAACATCGGGCTTGTGTCTTGCATCTTTTTTTCCCCTGGAAATATGTTTAGGGTGAAGAAGCTGAAGGAGACCTTTGCTTTTATTCAGCAGTTGGACAAAAACATGAGCAACCTTCGCACCTGGTTGGCTCGGATTGAGTCCGAGCTGTCAAAGCCTGTGGTCTATGACGTCTGTGACAATCAGGAGATCCAGAAGAGGCTTGCTGAGCAGCAGGTGGGAATGAGACAAGAGCCTTCCTTAGAGACATTCCACAGCCACTAACTCAAGCCTCCCAGTGTAGGCTGTGTGTTTTCACAGGTTGACATTTTGTTATGTTGCTTGGTTTTTTCCCAGGGAAAACTGACCGCCTGCCTGTCAGTGTTCTTATATATGACAGGCATCTGCCTCTCGATGCCCACCCTCCACCTCTTGTGAAATAGTTTGAATAGTTCTTAAGACACTCACCTTAACCTTAGTGGTGAATAAGGGTGTTGATGTGTTGTTCCTATTTTTTACTTTGACCTTTGTTTTGTTTTCACTGATATGGTCTGGAAAGGCAATGAGTGGGGGGGAAGTAATATTCCTAGCCAAGAGAAAGTTTTCATGGGACAATACTCTGGTGTGTCTGATAGAGCTTCAAGAAAACGTATAATAATGAACCCACTTGACCAATAGCGTAGGAAGCCTCTCCTTGCCAGTGGAGTCTTGGTTTTGTACCCACTGGGCCAGCCCCGGAAATTCCATGATTTGAACACCACTGAGTCCTGCCACCTAACCTGGTGGGTGCTTTTTGTATCACTGACGTATCAAACCCCCACCCCTGTCTTCCAGGGGCTCACATTCACATGCTCCTCCTCATGTGCTGCCTGAGCTTGTCTTTGTCTTTAAAACAGTACGTGTACATTGTTCTTTTGGTGGTTTTCCTTCACCTCTGTTTTCCACAGACCTGTGAGCCTGTTCTATTTCCCCATTTAAGCAGCCTGGTCATGATCAGAGTCCATTTTTTTCACATCACCTCCAAAGCCTCGGTGTTCACTGCCTGTCAACACACCAGGGAGATTCGCCCTCACCTCCCAGCTTCTATAGTCATAGTTGGGAGCTGAGCCTTTTTCATCAGGTAATCAGCAAGGCCACCCCTTGATGATAAATTCTGTTGCGTTCAGGTCAGTTCTGTTAATGGTGATAAGTGATACCTCAAGCTACTGCACCATAGAGCAAAGTGCTATTCTTCTTGACTTAAACCTTTCTTCAGTCTTTTTACAATTACTCCTTAAATGACACCTAGTGCTGATTTTCCAGTAGTATGATTTAGCACTGCTAGTAATAAAAATACTGGTTTTTCCATTAGCCTGAGAAACCTAAGTATGTCTTTTTTCCTTGAGGTCATATGAATCCTGTCTCTACTCTGTAAATAAATGAAGGATATTGAGATAAGTACCATGTTAATGGGCACTGATGGCCTTCCCAGTGGAGTATAGCTACTGAACATTACCAGCTTTCTTTGCCAGTTTGATCCATTCAGGTGAATTTCTTAAGAAATCTTTCATAGGCCAGGCCTTGCAAATAACCATTTACCCTGAGTGGTAAGTTTTTTCCGGTAGATAGTAGAGAAGCTGGAAACATTGTTCCTCTTAAACTGACTGGTCACATTTGGCAGGGACTAATAATATCTATTAACCTTTTAAATATCTGAAGTGTGTCAAAGCATCATTAAGTTACAGGGAATTAATTCCCAAGAGTATACAATTCCGAGCAGCTGCCAGCCTCTTGGCGGCGCTTCTTCCTATGCTGCACAGTTTCAATCTGGTAGATGTGAAGTTTTCCTCTACAGAATTCAAAATCATGGAATTCTTACTCCTTGGTTATAAAAGAAAAAAATTACAGCATTGGTTCAGGACTACTGTCCGTATAAAGAAATTAGATGTATTAGTTTTCTTTTGCTGCTGTCACAAATTACCACAAGGTTAGCATAACATATTTTTTAATAATTATTTATGTATATTTTACATCATTGCTCATTTTTTTATGTATATATTTTTATTGTTATTTATGTCTTTTACATTTTGTATTCCCCTTGGGTAACCCACCACCAATTCACTCGTGACCCATCTCTGTGGTTCCTTGTGTCCTTTCCTACTCCATTCTGTGCCCTTATTCCCACCCCCATACCCCCCCCCCAATGTCTCTCTCCTATTTGGTTTCCCTATAGTCCACTTAACACATATTTCTTACAGTTCTGGTGATTTGAAATCTGACACAGGTTAGGATCCAGGGTTGTCAGGATGGCGTTCCTGTGTAGCTGCTGGTGGAGAAGCCATTTCTTTGCTTTTTCTAACTTCTAGAGGTGACCTGCTGGTCTTGGCACACAGCCCCATTCTACATCTTCAAAGGCGGTGGTCTCATGTGACTTTGCCCAGAATTTGGATATTAGGAGAAGCCTAACTCATCCAGAATGGCAAAACAGGCTCCTCATCTCACTCCTACCCTACTGCAGCCACAATGGTTGCAGAAGAAATTTTCTCTGGATGATCACTGAAAATGCCATGTTTGTTCTTAAATAGGTTTTCCACTTTTCCCTATAACCGTGCAATGTTTTCTCGTTGTGAACCCTCTTTTCCCTGAATCAGGCAACAGCATCACTGTCGGCATCATAGGATAAGATTCCAGAGACACCCAGCCCATCCCCCACCCCCTCCCTGGCAGCTTGGCTGGACCCCGTCTGTTAGGGGAGTGGGATCGCCACACCCCAACTCTTCCCTTGGGCTTATGGAGCCATGGGGAGGCTGCAGACACTGCACTAGTCAAACAACTGGTGGGAGAGGGGCGGGGGCGAGGGCGAGGGGGCAGCACAGATGACTTAGTAGATTTAAGGATTCCATGACCTATAAAAGGTTAAGAGTTCCTGTTGCTGAAGTTTGAGGTTCTCTTGGGAGAGGGTGCTCCCTGCTATTCCTGCCTCTCACAGAGTTAGTCAGCAAATGGTCTCCATCTGGTGCCGGTGTTGCGGCTTCATGCCAGGGCTACAGCATAAGGTCACACAAAGATGAAAGGGCCTCAGTCTGTGGTGCTGACTCCAGGGTGGAAATGCCCCCAGGGCTGTGCCCCCTGGGCCGGAGGCGTGGACGAGGCCCCTGGATCCGACCTCCCACCGCCACCACCTCAGGGCGCATCTCACTCTCGCGCAGGACCTGCAGAGAGACATCGAGCAGCACAGCGCGGGCGTGGAGTCTGTGTTTAACATCTGCGATGTGCTGCTGCACGACTCCGACGCCTGCGCCAGCGAGACCGAGTGTGACTCCATCCAGCAGACCACCAGGAGCCTGGACAGACGCTGGAGGAACATCTGCGCCATGTCCATGGAGCGGCGGATGAAGTAAGGCCCGAGCCGCCCTCATGCCTGCAGTGTGGCAAGCCCCCCTCGGGGCTCCCTTCTCCTGCATCACAGAATCCATGTTCTCTTCACTTCCCACTGAAGACACAGAAGTCTCAGTAGTTGTGACTATTGTTTATCAAAGGAATTAGTCCAGAAAAATATCAGGGGGGTGATGTCTTCCGCAGCTTCCTGTGTCTCCGGGCTAACAGTGGCTGCCACTGTCCTCTGTCTCCCCCCGGCCCCTGTCGCTGACCTCTGTGTTTGGCGCTCCAGGAAGGAAGGGGTCCTGGGGGAGAACCATGTCCCTCCTTCCTTCCTGGAAGGGGGAGCAGGGACTGTCCCCCTGAACAGTGGCAGTGCAAGGTGGGTGGGAAATGAGGCCCATCGAGAGAAAAAGAAGGAAGCTCGCGGTTGCAAGAGCCGGCTGACAGTAAGGTGCTTTCCTCCCATCAGAATTGAGGAGACGTGGCGCCTGTGGCAGAAGTTTTTAGATGATTACTCCCGCTTTGAGGACTGGCTCAAGTCAGCCGAGAGGACGGCGGCCTACCCGAACTCCTCAGAGGTGTTGTACACAAATGCCAAAGAGGAGCTGAAGAGGTTCGAGGTAAAGCCCCTCCCCTCCTGGTGCTCGATAACCAGGCCTGCAGCAGGCCCAGAGAGGCCACTGGGGCCCTGTGTGGCTGCCTCCCCCGCCACTGGCCAGGGCCGCCCCATCCGTAACCTGCCAGCCGCCGCTAGGACAGCTTTGCAGAACATTGCCCACTGATGCCAGCCGCCAGCCCTGAACTTGGAAGCCTGGCCTTTAGCTAGGTTGGAACAGCTAAAGCAAGCCCTCTGCTGCCATTCGGGTTGGGGATTCACCACTCGAAGCAGGTCCTTTAGGGTGTGGGAGGGGGCACCTGGCACCCCGCCTGCTGGGCACTGATGGCTTCTCTGTGTGGCGCAGGCCTTTCAGCGGCAGATCCACGAGCGGCTCACTCAGCTTGAGCTCATCAACAAGCAGTACCGGCGGCTGGCCCGGGAGAACCGCACCGACACAGCCAGCAAGCTGAAGCAGATGGTCCACGAGGGCAACCAGCGCTGGGACAACCTCCAGAAGCGGGTGACGGCCGTCCTGCGGAGACTCAGGGTAACCTCCTTGATACCACCGGGTTATTTGTGTGTTCAGGGAGAGGTGATGTGCTGGTGGGCTTGCTGCAAAGCAGCTGTGGGTAGACGGCCTCTTTGAAGGCCTCAGCTGTCTTAATATTCTGCCAAGACAGCCTTCCCTTTTGGACAGCCCCATAGTGCCAGCGTCCAGGTTTTTAAAGAAGCATTTACCTAACAACAGACTCCTTAGGCAGAGCCTGTTTGAGTGACGCATGTTACCAAGCACTTCTTTGTCCCACTGCTGTGACCCCTGAGGTATGTGTGCCAGCTCAGAGACCACCCACAGAGTGGGGCTGCTGCCACCTCTGAGTCTGAGAAGAGGCCTGCTCTGCCCATCTGTCAGTTTTATGTGTCCTGTTCTTGCACCGTGAAGGATGTGGACAGAGAACCCTCAGCATTGTGGGGTTTAGGGACAGCAATGACTCTGAGTTTCAGAACACAGCTCACCTCAGAGGTTAGGTTTGGCTTTTTTTTTTTTTTTTAGATTTGTGTTTATATTTGCACACAAGAGCTGGGGTATACGCTAGAGGTGCAGGGGGTCAGAGGATTCACCAAAGACAAAGTGGGGAGCAGAACAGGTGGATCTACTGAAATACACTGCTGAGGGGAGCAGCAGACGAGACAGGAGAGGTCTACTGCGCCATGTGGGTCAGCTCCCTGGCCAGGGATCAAACTCGTGCTGCAGTGGCTGGTGATAGCTTGATAGCGCTGAGACTTTAGCCCCTGCATCACCAGGGAGGCCCCTGGGTTTGGCTTTTTTTTTTTTAAAGATTTATTTATTTTTGCATACAAGCTAGGGTACAGACCAGGGGTGTGGGGCGGTGAGAGGGTTCACCAGAGACAGAGTGGGGAGCAGAACAGGCAGATCAACAGAAACACACTGCTGAGGGGAGCAGCGGGCGAGGCAGGAGAGGTCTGCCGCACCACGTGGGAATCTCCCAGGCCAGGCGTCAAACTCGCATCGCTGCTGCCGACAGTTCCACAGCGCAGCGCTTAACCGCTGTGCCACCACAGAGGCTCAGGGGTTTGGCTTTTTTAATGTACACAATTCACCTTCAGTTTCTGTAATTCAGAAAACATGGTATGTTGGCCTTTGTGAGTCCAGGAATAAACTGACAGGATCGGTGTGGTTACTGGCAACAGGAAGTAATTTTAATCCCCGATTCTGTTCTCAGGGCTGAATACTCTGAGAATTCTGGCTTTTTTTCCTTAACTCTCTCAAGAAGTTGGTTAGCCTTTCTGACAACCCCCTGGCATTAATTTATCCAAAGCTGATTTCATTGTTTCCAGTCTAAACCTTCACTTAGCACTGAGTTGTTCATTTTTCTGAAAATCAGCTGCCTGTCTAGGAGGTGGTAACCTGAGAGGCATCCTTAAGTAGAGGTGATAAATCCCCTCTTTATCTTTATCTGAGAAACACCTTCAGAATTACGTACAGCAGGCAAAGGAGGTGCTAGGCCAGGCTCAGCCTAGAGGTCAGTACTTTTCTATCTTGAAGCTATTGTCAAAGCCTCTGTCAAACAAAAGCTTCTGTAGAAGCCTAAGAGTAAAAAGAAGCAAAATGGCCTGGATCATCATGGAGGCGCCTCAAAATCACCAACTTATACTAAAGAATTACAGAATTTCAAATGCTGAAAGGACCTTAGAGATCATTGTCAACATCCCACACCCTCGTTTGCAGCAGAGGATGCTGAGACTCAGAGAAGTTGGGGGCGGGAGGCATGTTTGATGTCACACAGCAGGGACAGACCCCGAGTTCCTGGCCCCACGTGGCCCCGATTTTCTATAGGGTGCCCCCAAGGGCAGATTTCTCTCTGAGAACTCCAGACACATTCCTTTTAGCCAGAAGTAGCCTTGCTACCTACCTGACATCAACACCGTGCTATCCTTTGCCTTTTGCAGCACTTTACCAACCAAAGGGAAGAATTCGAGGGGACCAGGGAGAGCATTCTGGTGTGGCTCACGGAGATGGACCTACAGCTGACCAACGTGGAACACTTCTCAGAGAGTGACGCCGATGACAAGATGCGCCAGCTAAACGTAAGGCCGTTTCCTTAGCTCCTGGTAAAAGAACCGACCTTTGCCGAGTTGGCCAAGTACAAACCTCACCTGAAACGCTGAGAGCAGGTTCCAGAGTCGCAAACAGCCAGGCTGCAGTTTATAGCTGGATGTATAGCTGGGTGATCAAGAGCAAGGATACTGTTCCCTACAGTCACTGGAACAGACCATTTGTTCCTTTGTCACTTATAACCACCCAGGGAGAGAATACACTGCAGGTTCCCAACAGGATTTGGTAAGGAGGTGTTTCTCTGGCCCTCGAGTCCAAATGCACTGTTGGGAGCTACAGGAGGATAAAGTCTGCATAGAGTGGAGCCAAAGAGCAGATGCCCTCTGCTTCTCACAATTATACTCTTAACTGCACTTAATTCCCTCTTTGGCTAGATTTTACAACAGGTTGAAAATAGAAATTTGCTTTCTCTCATTTAATGGCACCAGTGAATGTTGTGTCAGCAGAAGTAAAAAGCTCATTGGTGACTTACTGTGGAAAATTTTCTCTTTCCACAAAGTGTCGGTGAGATTAACTTCTCTCCATTACACCCAGTAACAGTCAATGTCCAGCCATGTCAAACTTCCAGAATGACTTTAATCGGAAAAGTTGGTGCGCAGAGCAGGGAGGGAAACAGTATGTCCAGTTGTTTTAAGTTACAACATCTAGATTGTCACTTGATTTAAAATGAAGCTAGAATATGAGGAAAAGGAACAAAGCAGTAGTCACCGTTGATGCTTTTTCTGTGGTCCTATCATAAGAAACAGACATTGGATCCTCGGGGAAATATTCTTTCTTTGAAATTCTTTCTTTCTTTACATGCTAAATAGGGGTTCCAACAGGAAATCACACTAAATACCAACAAGATTGACCAGCTGATTGTTTTTGGGGAGCAGCTCATTCAGAAGAGCGAGCCCCTCGACGCCGTGCTGATAGAAGACGAGCTGGAGGAGCTGCACCGCTACTGCCAGGAGGTGTTCGGCAGGGTGTCCCGCTTCCACCGGCGGCTGACCTGCCCTGCTCCGGTAAGGCTCCTGGGTGCCCGGTTGGTTTTGACCAGATTTCCCTGCCTGTTCACCTGTGCCAGGACCCCTAGAAAGCCCTGATAACTTCTGGCGTGGCTTACGATTGTAACTTGGGGGCATACTGACCTTCCCCTCTAGCTTAGAGTCTAGGAGCTTTTACACTTGTGCTGTAATGGTGCTTTGTTCTCCCGTTTGAGGTGTCAAAAGCGCCAGCTTTCAGAGGCAACTGTGATGCTTACCTTGGGACACCTTTCGAGAGTTCAGGGGAGTTAATGCCATATTGAAAGTTCGCTGCATCTGTGTGCCAGCAGTTCTAGTGAGGGGCACTGACAACACGGCTGGTGGCTGTTCCTTTTTTGGGGTCTCCAGTGGGCACAATGCCATTGTTTCATCAGACATAGCCTAGAAATTTACCCCATACTCCTTTACTTCTAAATATAGCCCTTTTTAGCTGTTTTTCTTAGGTGGATGGGGCATTACAACACAGGGGGAATAAGACTGGAGGATGAGAAAGAACTGAGCCATCTGGTCCTTAAAATTGTGAATTTTATACAGAATGTTCTAATGGCCTTAAAAGTCTTTTGTAATCTTAATTTTCTGATTTTGGAGGAAGCTGCCATTACTCATCAGTGAAATTTTGGCTCCACTTTCTTCTACATAAAGTTATTTGAGATTATCCAACTTTCCCCCCCTAGAGACAAAACTGGAGTTTGTGGAAAATAAATTTTAGATACCCACCCCACCCCCACTAGATCATCTAAATTGGGGTAACTCCACAGGACTTGGGAATGTGATTCTTCTTAAAATGGCCTCAGATATGCTGATGGTGGCCATACAGGAACTGCAGGACCAGCTCCTATAAAGGCAATACCTGCGACTGGTTAACTCTGAAACCTGCATCCTCCCATTTTAGGGCTTGGAAGATGAAAAGGAGGCCTCTGAGAATGAAATAGACATGGAAGACCCCCGGGAGATCCAGGCAGACTCATGGCGGAAAAGGAGAGCGAGCGAGGAGCCCTCGTCTCCTCAGTCCCTCTGTCCGCTGGTGCCCTCCGCTCCGGGGCCCGAGCGGTCTGGCTGCGAGACCCCCGTCAGTGTGGACTCCATCCCCCTAGAATGGGATCACACAGGTGACGTGGGGGGCTCGTCCTCTCACGAAGACGACGAGGAAGGCCCATTCTACAGTGCACTGTCAGGTAACAGCCCGGGTTTCCAGAACCCTTGAAATGGACCCATTTGGCTGTGATTTTAGTGCTTTAGCAACGCGGCCAACTCTCGATGATCAGGAGTCCAGCTTACGACTGACCCCGCCATCGTGTGACTGCTTAAGTTCCACTCTGCCCACCTGTGACTGACCCTAGAGTTTGCTCACGACCATTTACAGGCGGAGTGAAAAGAAAAAAGAAACAAAATTCACATTTGGGACTTTAAGGCCATTCACTGATGCCTCTGGCTGTTTGGGAGACTCGTCAGTGAGCTTCTCAACTGAGTTTTTCGGAGTATCAGGAGATTGTCTCCTTTCTCTGCACTCCCCTTCCCCACACTACTTCGGACAGCAGAGTTAGTTGGCTAAAAAGTCCTGTTTTATTTCAAGCATTATACTAAAACAGAGAAAGAGTAGTTACTTTTCTCCTTCCAGCTGATAATGTTTCTGTTTTAACTTAATACTTGGGTATTCATCTACAGATGCCTGCAGTGAGGAAAATGACATTATTCTTTTTCAGATATAGAAATCCCTGAAAATCCTGAGGCATATCTTAAAATGACCACAAAAACTTTGAGAGCATCTTCTGGTAGGCCCCTGCCCATGCATGTGTCTCGACATGGCAGCACCCCGTGGCGCATACTGCATCTAAACCTCGCTCCCATGTCATGTCTGACCTCTGCCTGTGACACCATGAGCCTCACCCTGTGTCATGGTGTATTTACACTGCTGTACTCACACATTCCTGCGCGCTCCTCCCCCGCCCCCGACCAGAGCAGCCTCAGTGCCCCCCCTCCCCACCCCGCAGGCCTGTGCAGAAGGGAATTTTTCATGATGCCTTTTTTCATTTTTATTTCCCTTCCATCTAACCAAAGTCTTTTTGGCGCTGGCCAAGCTTTCTTCATGGTGGCTTGGTTTGGAACTGTTTCCTTGCTTATGGTGATTTCCTGGGAGGAGAGTGGGGTTGGGGCAGGGGGATAGAGGTACTGTTGCATTTGCTGCAGGAGAAGAAACCTTACATTCCTTGACTGGCGGCTCTTTTATTCCCTGCCCCGTCCCCATCTGCAGTGCTGGGGTAGAGTCTCAAGTAGCCCTTTGGTCCCCAAGTACATCCTCGTGCTCACTCCCCCCCACTCCTGACAGGCCTTGAGCCCTCCTGGCCCCTGACCTAGCCGCCCAGTGTCCCCACCGCCCCAGCTCCGGAACACCATTCATCCCACGGCAAATCCCGTTTGTTGTGCTCATCGTGCACCCATCTAGTGGAGGCCCAGTGTGGCCCAGTTGCATGACTCATTCCATTCCCCTCTGGGACATAATGACATTTTGCAAACACGCATGCTTTGCAAGGAGAGCTGCAGAATTCATACTATAACCTGATGCCATGTTACCCATGACCCTTTTTGTCACTAAATATGAATCTTTGGTGGGAAGGAATGGACTGTCACTTGCTACTTTTCGTTGCAGGTAAATCCATCTCCGAAGGCCACTCGTGGCACGTTCCTGACAGCCCTTCCTGTCCCAAGCATCGCTACAAACCGATGGGAGGTGATAGGAATGTACGGCCCATCCCCCCAGATTCCAGCACACCTTATAAACCAGCCTATGTAAGTCTTGACCCCACTGAGAATATAACCCAAGTGCATTAGGAATGGTTAAAAGTTTTTACGATTCGGGTACATACTGTGTGTGCTTACTGCCTAGGTACATTTTGAGTTGGTTTTCCCATGGTGCCAGTCTCTCTGCTGAGCTGTCCATACTTTGTTACAACTCTAGTATGACTGACCAGTTAAATACAGGTTTCTGGCAACACCATCTTTGTATGTGTATGGACATAACACATTACTGCTGTTACCATCACCCATGCAAGTAGCAGAGAAGCAAAGTGCTGCTTTCCTGATCCCCCAAGGCTTCATTGTATTTTCCTTTTGACCACACATCCTATTCAAAAAATTGCAACTTCATATTCAGACAGTGCTGTGGCAGACGTGGGTTTGATGCCTAGATCTGCCAGTAATTTCCTCTGGGGCCATAAGCACTTGATCCTTGGGTGGGAAGCATACAGGATGGCAGACATACCTCACACTGTTTTGCTAGGGTAACAGGTGTGACGGTATAAGGCCCTCAGAAGTGACCGTCATTACCATTACTGTGGTTGTCTGCTGTTTATAGCAGTGACTGTACCTTCGTTACATTTTCCTCAGGCAACATGAAGCCTTGGCGCTCTGGCTCGGCAGCTGTTGGGGGGCAGCCAGCCTAGGGTTTAATGTTGGTCACAGATTGTTCTCGGTAGAGAATTAGTGACAAGCAGGTTAAAATTAAAATGCCTCACGTATGGTTAGTGCCATCACAGAGGGAAACAAACAGTGTAAGCACCACTGGCTATACCCTCAGAGTGTCCTCTGGGTCTCAGAGAGACTACTGCTAGATGACTGGAGAAGATTCTGCCTATACATGGTCAGACCCAAGTCGTTTGATAACAGCTTTTCCATGCCCAATTAGAAAATTTTCTCTTACTTAGCAAGCAGTTGTCATTTTTAATCTGTTCTCTGTGGTGCGGAGTAAGACCTGCCAGTCTCTAGGGAGAGACCCCAGCACCTCAGCCCTGTTTTACACCCTAGGCCACATGGTCTGGCCTCTCTAGTGATTGTGTCCCTCACCTGGCCAGTTGGGAAAACGCAAGCCTTTTTTTGGCACCTGCAATGAGACTTGGCACCACAAAAAATGAAGGGTTTTATATTTTTTGCATACCACACAAGGATGCTATATGGACACCATCCAAAGAAGGCATAGCTTTTCTAAAACAGACACATTTATTTTTGGAAAGGCCTGAGATAATAGCCCAATCAGCTCTGTGATACCAGAAGAGTCAGTATGTGCAAGAAGGATAAATACTTGGTAATGAACGACCCTCGGAGGCGGATTTATCCTCTGTGTGCTTCTGATTCCTGGTGCTAATGATGCCAGCCAACGCTAGAGTGCCTGGGATAACTAAAATTTTGTAAAAATCTGCAAATATGAAAGTACTAACACAACAGAATTCTGCATAGTCCTTTCACTCTTTTTGTGTGGTTCTTCTGAAGAGTATTAGGAAGTCTGTAAATTAAATTAGGCTGTTTCATCCCCACGACTGCCATCTCACCCACTTTCCTTCCCTCAGCCTTTGCTGAGGCTTTGTTTCTGCCATCAGCTCTGCCTGCCTTTAGATGCCACTGTACCCTAAAGCACCTCTGCATAAGCAGCCGTCACCCTCTCTAAGGGACCACCCAGATAATCATTTCTCACCTGATCATATGAACCAAGATAACTGCTCAGACCACCTTTAAAGTTCATAGCTGGTAATTGAAAAATCATCTTATTCCAGGTAAAGCTGCTGTTAGACCCCGGCACCGACGGTGGCAAAGAAGAGCCGCGAGTCTTGAATGGCAGCTCACAACAGGAGAATGAGGGCCTGGCCGGCCTGACTGGGCAGCAGTCAGGTACAGCTCAATTAGGCGGCTGGGGAAAGCGGTGGTGGTGAAGTGTGGTGTCTGGGGTTAGCAGGGATATAGTTTAAGTCCCTGAATGACAGAACACTAACTAGGAATCGACTAACTATATAATTTGCCTAAACCACCACCTTACCCTGTAGCAGCTGACATCATTCTACGATCCGCTGACCTGTGTTCCAGAACACATTTCCTGGGCTATTTACTCTTAAAACTGTTCTGTAAATACAGACGACGCAGGCCCAACATGGTAACATGCAGTCATGACTTCACTTGTTGGAAATGATCACACATGAAGGTGATGACCAAGCTTGTCAGGTGTCTCCTTACTTGGCCAGTGACTGTGAAAAGAATCACGCAACTACATCCAAAGTCAAGCCAACAGCATTCACAACTAAAGGAGAAAGTGCCCTAGAAACGGCATGAACCGAAATGTTGAACTTGGACTGTAGTGCATGTTGGCAACACATTGGGTTTTCCAGCCCAGCCCCCACCTCATTCCAGCCCTGTGGGAGTGTGCTCACCCCAGCCGTGACCCACAGTGAGGGAAACGTGCTATTCCAGGGGAAGTGATAACTCCCAAATTCAGAGCCTCCTGCAAGGGGCATCCCTGCAACTCTTACCTCCTTGACCCTGAATTACTTGGAGGCAGAGAAATCTGTCTGCTGTACTGCTTTACGTTGATGGGCTTCTTCTTCCAGGTGCCTTTGAAAGGTGGGAGCTGATTCAAGCACAAGAACTTCACAGTAAACTCAGAATAAAACGAAATTTGCAGCAGTTGAACTCTGATATCAGTGATATTGCCACGTGGCTGAAGAAAACTGAAGCAGAGCTGGAAACATTAAGGATGGCGGCGCCTCCCTCTGATGTACAGGAAATGGGACTCAGAGTGAAGAGACTGAAGGTGAGCGGCGTGGAAGGGAAGAGGAGTTCAGAATGTGCATGCAGACGCACTGCTCGCTGGACTAGTGCCAGACGTTAGCAGCGTAACTGGCAAGGACACAAATGACCCCAAAGCTCAGAGCAGTGCCAGGGAGGTATAGTTCAGATGCGTGGTGCTGGAAAGACTTCAGTGGCACCAAAGTCTAGACACTCAGGGAGGTGCTGGCAGCACCCCAAAGCGCCCTTCTGAACTCTGTGCAGACAGTCCCAATCAAGGCTGATGGTGGAGTGTGGGGAGGCCCAGCGCACCTGCTGCTGAGTTCTGCGTCCTGACCTGGTTACCCCGTCACCTGGTTAGGGTCTGTCACCACACAGCCGGCCCTCACCACTTTAGAACCGACCAGGGAACAAGGACGGGCAGTTCAGCCCTGTACTCTGAGAAGGCTCTGACAAGCCTGGGCTCCTGAGACCCAGCGCAGGGGTTTTGGAGTATCCAGCAATTCTTTGTTTTTTCACTTTGTGCATTTGTCCTAAGAAGTAGTACTTCTGTGATATTTAGGAGCAAATGCTAGGTAACTGCATAGCCTCTATATGGAAACATTTTTCGTCTGGTCCAGAATGTTATTAAGCCAAGCAGAGGTCAGCATGGTCTCGCCATGCCTCTGGTGGAATCGGCCAGTCCGGAGCCAGGCCCTGCTGGCTGGCCAAGTTCACTGACCTTGCAAGGCAGCTCCCTCACCTGATGCTCCCCAGCCAGTGACAGGCGAGGTCACTCTCGTTTCCGTGGTCACAGCTTGGAACAGCATTTGGCAGATCCATTCCCCGCTGAGGCTGAGAATGAGCCCACGTCACTGTTTGCAGAGTGCCTAAACCGATCTTTTCCCTCTGTGGCAGGAGATACTAAAAGCCTTTGACATCTACAAGGCTTTAGTGGCCTCTGTCAACGTGAGCAGCAAAGAATTTCTGCAAGCTGAGAGCACCGAATCCCAGGAGCTCCACGGTAGAGTGGGCCAGCTGAGCCTGCGCTGGGACGCGGCGCAGGGCGCGGTAGAGAGCTGGAGAGAGAGCCTGCGGCGGTCGCTCATGCAGTGCCAGGTACGCCCACAGCCAGGCCCACATGGGTGGGACAAGCAGCTATTTTTACCATCAGGCTGCTTTGGCACAGCCAGCTATGACTAGTATTGGGAAACATGTGCTTTACCATGTGTTTCGAAGAGGCCAACCTGCTTCTCAGACGTGATGTTGGGCCTATGTCTTCTGCTCTCTGTAAGCATTCCAGTAGGTGTGAAATGCCACTTCACATGACCCTGTCTGTCCTCCTCCCAAGAAAGCCATACAGCAGCATGATTACAAGATCTGGCTCTGGAGCAGGAACAGTTTAACCCAGCTTAACAGCTGCATGGCTTGGAACTAATCATTGGATCTTCTAGACCTCAGTTTTCCCATCTGAGAAATGGGAACAATTTAGTGCCTCATTCACCGGGTTCTTTTTAGGACTGCATGCATTTAACCTTAATCCAGCACCTGACACAAAGTGGTCAGCACACTTTAGCTCTGCAATGTAGTTTCCCTCTGACCCATCTTAGGGTCAGGGCAGGACTGAGAGTGCTGTCCTGTGGGCTGTCACCCTTAACCACTGAATTCCCCAGTTTGTTGAATAATTTGTATGGTCTTCCCATGAAGTATCAGCTGGGACATTCTGAACCATCCCCCCCCCCAATCCCAGCCCTCCCCTTTTTTGTTGGCACTATTCACTTGATGCCAGGAGGCAGGATGAACCAAGTATAAATCTGGCCTTACTCACTGGATAAGAAGAGCAGGTCACTATGACGGATTAGCAATAGCACGCTGTTTCCAGCACACCTCCTTTTGCAGTTCTCAGAAAGCCCAATGTTGTGATATGTGTTGTTGTTCAAGGACTTCCACCAGTTGAGTCAAAATTTGCTGCTGTGGTTAGCGAGCGCCGAGAGCCGGAGGCAGAAGGCCCATGTCAGGGACCCAAAGGCAGACCCCCAGCTTCTCCTGGAGTGTCGGGAAGAACTCCTGGTAAGTTTCTTTCAAGGGGCTCTGCACTAGCACTGCTCTGTCTGGAGGTAAGGTTTTCAGCAGCTGTGCCTAGTGTTGCATGGAACAATGCCAGTGGTGTTTGCCTCAGCCCCACTGGAGAGTTCAGCCTCACATTCCAGCAGCTGTCTCCTGAGCATCCCGTTACAGCTCCGACACGCTGTGATGAACAGGAAGTCTTAAAGACCATCAGGCATTGGGGCCATAGGTGGTCAGCAATTCAGATGGCCATTTGATTAGAAGTGTTATTTCCCATGTGCATATGGCTTATACGGGGAGCAGTGTTGTACCCATTTGCTCCACAGCCATAAGCAATAGTTTCCCATATCCACAACAGAAAAGCCTTACTTGGCGGGGAGTTGTGTTTTCATATATTCATTTCACTAACAAACGGAGACGTATATTCTCACTGTACTCAAGTGACATTTTTAGCCATAAAGTTGTAGGTGGATCCATTTAATCAAAGTGCTGGAGATTTAAAAAAAAAAAAATTATGCACTGAGATTTTGTAAAGCCCCACTCTCCAAAGCACCATTAAGCAGAACATTCTGGGTAATGGAAATGTTCTAGATCTGTGCTAATATGGTAACTACTAGCCACAGGGAGCTTACCAGCACTTGATATGTGGCTGTTGTGAAACTGAGTTTTTAATTTTTACTTACATTGAAATATCTGCATGTTGTCTAGTGGCTACTGTGTTGGACGCAAAAATAAACCACCTGCAAGAATTCAGGCTGATTGGCCTGACATATCCCTCTGTTGTTAATAATGTGCTCATGGACTTAGATTTCTTGCGTAGTGGATGACAGCCTCCTCTTCCCAGATCACCCCTCACTTCTTAAAGTTCTTCCAACATCACAAATGTCTCCTAAATGAGAAGGCATGAAGGTAGGGTATACACTATTTGATTATCTCATGCGAGGCTTGAGGACACAGGCACACAGAAGCAGGCAACTAGAACCCTATTTCTACATGAACACCACCCACACATACATCCCAGAATTTTCTTGGCACTGAGCAAGCCTCATCTGGCCAAACTAGCATCCCTTTTGATAAGAAACTTTTTTTTATCTTCAGCAACTGGAAAAGGAGCTCATAGACCATCAACCTCAAGTAAACACCTTACAAGAGATTTCAAACAGCCTTCTTATCAAGGGGCATGGAGAAGACTATATTGAGGCTGAAGAAAAAGTACATGTTATTGAGAAGAAACTCAAGCAGCTCCTTGAGCAAGTGTCCCAAGATATCCTGTCCTTGCAGGGAAGCCAGGTGAGTCAATGGTGGCTTTTCAATAGGAAGAGTCCCATTAGGTGCTAGCAGGAAAGGCGTGCTGCCAGCCTTCTGTGGGAGGGAGGCCCTACGCATGTGGTCTGAGTGGAGTGTCGAGTCCTGCCCTTTCTAGCTGCGTGGTCATTTGTAAAAGGGAGGTAAATGGCATCTGCCTGTTAATGTGGCTGGAGCCAAAGCCCCCTGTCACTGCTGCCTTGCCTTTATGCCAAACATACTTGTGTCCTCATTCCTCCCTATGACAGCACAAGTCCTCTCCACACACTCCACCACACTCTCTTGTGTATTCTTTCTTTAAAATGGGATCCAACCAACTGGCACACCAAACTGTGGCCTCAGCAGACGGGGCAGGCCTAACCTCCCATCCCACAGTCTGTCCTTCCTCCTGTCCCGCGGAGTGAGCGTGCTGTTCATGGAAACTGTCCCTCGGCCGCCTCAGTGTTTAGTAGGGTTTTTTGTTTTTTTCTTTTAGATTTATTTATTTATACATACAGCTGGGGTACAGGCCAGAGGTGTGGAGTGGCGAGAGGGCTCACCAGAGACAGAGTGGGGAGCAGAACAGGCAGATCAGAAATACACTGCTGAGGAGAGCAGCGGGCGAGGCAGGAGAGGTCTGCCGCACCATGTGGGATTCTCCCCGGCTGGGCTTCGAACTCGTGTCCCCACTGCCGACAGCTCCACAGCGCAGCGCTTCACCACTGCGCCACCGGGGAGGCCCTAGTAGGGGTTTTTAATGCAAGCGATTAGCCTTACCTTGTTTGTTTCCTTTGTCTGAAAATGCCCCTGTTAAGGTGGGCAGTGAGAGCAATAAAAGAGCCCCTCTTCAAGAAAGATTTGAACTGGGGTAAGGGAGGAAGAGTACAAACATGCAGTGAAAAACCTCCAGGAAGCATGTTTTTGTGCTCTTGAGACTCTGTTCCCTCAAACTGACCCTTGGTGTGTGGATTTCAGAGCCCAGACACGTCTCTGCCTGGCCTTGATGAGGTGGACTCTGGCACCCAACCTCCAGCAGCATCCCTGCCAGCTCCCCAAGCGACGGTGAGAGCCCTTCTGTGAGACACCACAGGCTATTTTGTAAAGTCTATGGAGTTGCCAGGAAGTTGGGACTCCAGAACCCCACTAGACATTTCATAATAGCACAGCTCTGCTTCCACATGCTGGCCAGGCAAGGGGCTTACGCTATAGAGATAAACACTAAAATGCACTGTTCACCTACCACAAGGTGTCTTCTACTCAGTGGCTCTTCTTCTGGGACTACAGTAGTTTGGGGAAGATGGGCGTCCTCCCTTCCAGCCTGTTGAAGGAGCTTCCTGATCTCTTCATTAAAAACAGATTGAAAAACTGGAGTGTGACATTGATGATAGTTTAACACACATCATTTCTTACCGCAGAGTCCAGTCTCAAATGTATTCCTCTAATCTCAAAAGCTTGTCAGGAAGACCACCTGGGAAGGTGCATAACTTAAGAAGTTTGTTTTATCTTTCACTTTCTTCAACTAACTGGATTATTTTTCCCCAGGAGCTCGGAACAGTGAGGACTATGAAAGGCAAGAACAGGACAGACAGCAGGTAAGGGCGCCGCAGTCACGGGGCTGAGCCACACTCACTCACCAGCCACTCACCCGCCAGCACACTAGTGAGGACCTTGTAAAAATCTCTTTTCTTTCATCCTGAAAAAGGGCCGGGCTTCTCTTCAAAAACTGAACCCCAGCTCTCGGCCCCACTTTTATCTCAGGTCCTGGGTGTCTTATTGAAAGCAGGGGGTCAGGCATGAGAGTAGGTTCTGCTTCCGGAACCTCCCACTGAGCTCTCCACCTCCCCTGTTAGCAGGGTGCCTGGTCTCCCTGAGCCCAGCAGCTCGAGGCCTCAGCGCTCGTTCCTGTCCCGGGTGATGAGGGCGGCGCTGCCCCTGCAGCTGCTGCTGCTGCTGCTGCTGCTCCTGGCCTGCCTGCTGCCCTCCTCCGAAGACGACTACAGCTGCACTCAAGCCAACAACTTCGCCAGGTCCTTCTACCCCATGCTGAGGTACACCAACGGGCCACCCCCCACATAGAGGGCTCAGCACTACACCTCCAGCCTGTCCACTAGTGCCCAGCTCACGGCCCAGGACCCATCATGAGTGACTCTGGGCCTTGGCACAGGCCAGGGACCTGCCGCGGACACCTCCCTCTGGGCTTGGCTAGAGCTCGCACTCCCAGGGCAGCTTCCAAAGGATGTTCTTCCTCCAGGGAGGGAACCTGTCTTAACAGTTGCCCAGGGCATTTTGGCAAAATTGATTGGTTTCAGGATCTCTGTTAACTGCACTGTCCTGAAAAGCCAAGCACTTTGTGAATTATTTGTAAAAACATTAAAATGTAGCTAATATGGTCAATGAACAGTAGTGTTCATCACCTAATATATATTATAGAAACAAGCTAGCAGATTCCACCCTAGAAATGGTTCAGAAACTCATGCACCCTTGGCTGATTGATTGAAACAATCATATTTAAAATGTTTAGAATTAATCTTATTCCAATCAGCTAGCAATCTTGAGCTGAGGGGTAAAAACCAAACATTCTGTTCAGTACTTCAGTCTGCTCTTTTATACTGCTTTAAATTTTTAAAGAAATTATATTGCATGGATGTGGTTATTTGTGCATATTTTTTAACAGCGGTAAATCTATGAATAATGTAAACCTCGATTTTTTAAAAAAAATTCAGATTTTAGCTTGAGCTTTTGACTAATGTACAGTAAATGCCAAACTACAGACTTGATAGTGACATTTTTTGTAAGTTAATTTTATAAGACTTTTCACATTTAAAGTAATACTTCAGGTTTTGTTTAACTGGCAATGGGCTGGGGCGGGGGGAGGTACAGAAACTTGAAGCTGTTTGTGGTCTGTATAACTCAGATGTTTCGCATTAAAACAAACAAAAGTAGCCATACTTTTGCTGTTAACTGGATATTTTTTAAAAAGTTAAATGGCATGCATAATTTTCCATAAAACAAAATTTTTTTTTAAAATATTGGGGTTTTATTGCTTTTAACTCTGTTAGGCTTTATAGCCTACTTATTCTGTAAAAAGTGAAGTAAGTAGACTATAAAAACTTAGCTAGAAACCCACAATCTCCATGTGTGGAATTGACCCAGTGTGTGACATCACCCTTCAGGGCTGTAGGGGCCATGAAAGCGAAATGCAAGGTGGATACATTCCACCTGGATTTTTCTATTCCCAGCTCGCTCCAGAAGGAACTAGCAGAGAATGTGTAGTAAATGTTACAGGCAAAGCTACCTGCTTTCTGTACAATTCTAGTACACTATTTGCCCCCAAAGCTACTAAACCAGTTCCTTAGTTAATTGTTCCCATCTCTTGACACTAAAGATACATCACTGACCAAACAGCATCCTCAGTCCCCCTGTCCCTGGCAAAGCACAAACCTCCAGGGAAGCACAGGAAGCTCCTCAGTGAGTGAAGCCTAGGCTCTCAGCGCCAGTGGCCCTTCTGTGGGGCTGACAATCCCAGCTTGTGTGGTTCATGAGCAGCCTCATGGGAAGGGACCAGCAGGGAGGAATGTGTCTTCACTTTACCTTCGGTATTTAAAGTCACAAATTGTGAGGTGGTAAAAAAAGTACCTTTTCAGATAACTTCTAACTTCAAAGTCATTTAACACTTTAAAATAATTCCTCTTTTCACAAAAAAAACCCAATAATCCAGAAGGGAAATTTCAGCAAAAATGTTACCCAAACTTTTTCTTCAAGCCTCTGAATCAGTGGGAAGATGCTTGCTCCAGTTTCTCCAGAGGCAAAAGGCAGAATCTCTCTCTTCCAGTCCAAAGGAGGTGGTCATTCAAGACTTTTCCTGCCCTTAAAGGAGAACCTCTACAGTAAATCAAACTTGTAGCGGGAGGATTATTTGCATTTTTAATCCTCATTATGCCAGCGATTCTATAGTAAGGGCTTTCAGTCTGGAGCCTGCAGTCAGGCTTCTGCCACCCTCCCTTCAACCCTACGAAGTGCTTTTACATTGTTAGGAGGTTTTTCATCTTCTGTCCCTCATGCAGAAGGGAAATTTTCACATGACTCTTTGACATCAAGGTAACGCCAGTATATTTTTCTCTGTATGTAAGATGAGATAGTAATGGACTCAGAACGGATAATTACACAAAATCTACCCCAAAAATTATGCACTGCATACTAGGACTTTCATATTTGTGGGCCACAATTTGAGCAGACAGTACCTGCGGTCATCAATCACAAGTGTGAGATTATCTGACTTTAATTGCTGTCTGCAAAGCCTTCTGCAGCTTACATCAGATTCTTAACTCTTGACATCGTAGACGACTGTGTGTTTGTGTCTTTTTCTAGGAAGAGTGTCCAAGATTTTCATCAAATTCTTGAAAGGACTCTACAAACCTAAAATAAAATTCAGAACAGCGCAGGAACATTGACTAGTACCCAGTTACTGCAAGTTCTTAATCTTATACTTAACTCGCAACAAATACATTTTTTAAAACAAAATTATGAAAAACACTTTATTTAGTTTATGACACATTAAAATTTTTTCTGCCCACAGTTCCATAAATGTTAAAAGTATACAGCACAGAAATAGTAGTACTTGGAGGGATGGAAAGTAGATCTCACAACCTGCTTTCACACAATAGCAAACAGTCATTTGTATAAAAGCCCAAATTTTAAAAGCCTGCTTTATGGTGTAAAGCATTCATCTAAAAAAAGTGACAAATCCTAAGTAACCAACAAGCCCTGGAGTACATGGGACCACTGAATAATAAAGTTATGGGGCTGATAATTGTGGTATACGGATGCCCAACACTGAAAAAAAAAATGCAGCCACATGGATTATAGATAAACAGGAACTGATCTGGGCTAGCATCATCACACCTCTGCCCTTCCTGTAAAGTAAACTCACCATCACAGAACAGTGGTCCCAACAGTATATAGGATCCTGACTCCAAAGCAACAAAAATGGCTGTAAGAAGATCATATATCACAGAGACAGAACACAGCCATGAGCTCCCACAGGAGCCAAAATTCCAGCAACTTCGGAGCTACAAAGAATAAATGGCATGTGTTTCACACTGCAGTATACTGGACTCCACAGGGAGGTGTCAATGCGTAAAAGGGGTGAGAATTTTACAGGGGTACATTTCCAAGGAACTTACTCCAGAGCATCTAGGGAAGCAGTAACAGACACAAGGAGGTGCGCACTAGCTGCTGAGCCTAGACTGGGAGGGCAGGAGTGATACCGTTCATCTGTTTCTTTCTGCCTGTTCTGGAAGGTTCATGCAGCCCCACTGAAGCTGAGAAGGTGGAGCTAAAGGGACCATAGAAGGCAACAATAGCTTAACAGTCCCTCTGCTGTGCCCTGAGACTGGGCTGAAACAGCGGACTCACAGCCAGTCCTGTGGCAGGAACGGCACTTGCAGCTGTCACTGTGTCTCCAGGGGTGTTCTGGAAATCGCGAGGGCCTCTTCAAACCAGAGCAGCCATTTGGGTCACTGAATTTGATGGATTCTGCAGTCTAAATGTATATATTTAACTAAACTGCCTGATCACTTTCAGCACTGAACTTCAGCTGCCTGTGTTCAGCTCTGTCACTTACTCCCCAAACGGCCTTGAGCAAGTTCGCTTCTACACCCTCATTTTCCACAGCCATGAAATTAGGATAAGAGTAGTTATTTAAAGCATTAAATATGAATGTATGAGGCCCTGAGAACTGTGTGTATCATATAACAAGTGCCCCACAAATGTTCTCAAGTACTAAATGATGTTTTTATCATTTTCTTCACATAACCTACATTACAGTTTTTAAAGATTTTGGCAGCTTTTAAAGAAATGTGTCAAATTGTAAAAATATTTTGTTTCAAAATAGAACTAGAAATTGAAGATTCACCTTGAACTTGAGGTGTCTATGCAAAACCCCTTAACAGATTTAAATAAGAACCAAATTTTTTTGGTACAAAGTGCTTCGACTTAGAAGTGCTTCAACTTATTTTATATATATATATATGAATGTGTAATATGTAGCTCTGCCAAGAATTGGTTACTGGCTTTTGTTTTTTGTTGTTTTCACTAAAATCTAAAATAATTGCCCTACCAGCTGAATTAGCAGGGGAAATACTTCAAAGTCTCTCACTCAGGAGAATTTTTGTTAATTTGTATTGTGTTGTTTTTAATATAGTTGAGACCCTCCAGATTTATTAGTCTGATGGCTTAATCTTGTTTCCACCTCAATTTTTCAAGAAAAATCTCCAAGATTAGCTCTGAATCCCCTGTGGACAGCAAGTATGTGACAGAGCTGAGAACAGACCGGGAACATGACAGAGGTCGGGCAGACCCAGTTAGAACCACGACTGGACACTGTGAGCCTTCTCACCCTCTGGGGTGACCCACGAGGGTCCTCCCCAGCACCCGAGTGAACACTCTCGCAGGTCCTGTTGGCAAAGCGGCAGCGGCCGCTCTTCTCCCTTCTCTTTTCCCAGTGTTCTTGATAAGAATATTCCATGGTGATTAAGTTTACTAAAATGTGTCCATATACCCCCATATGAGACACACATGTTTTTGGAATTAAGCCCAAATCTCCCTCATCTTCTACAAATAAGTTTCCCTTATTAAATGATCAAGTCAAGACTGAGGAAAGGAATCTTGCCACAAGAGTGGGAAGGAAAAATGAGAATCACTTTTCCCTAACATATAAAGTGTAGTTAGAGGTTTTGGGCTTTTTTTTACCACCCTCAATATTCAATTCCTGTTTACAGTTGTCAGGTTTATTGTTCCTAATTAACCCCTGAACTAACCTTGAAAGTTCAGTTTCCTTGAAAATACTGAAATCAGAGCATAGCCATGGGGGAGTTTTAAGTTGCCCATGGACCACTTTTGATAACCCCCAAAAGGAAGCCTACTAAAGGGAAATGACTTATCTTTAAAATAGACACTGAAACTTTACCCAAAATACCCCCAAATGGCAGCCTGACTGTGCATGCTGCTGGCATTTATAAGAGGCTGCATCTGAACTGATGGGCATGGAGGTTTAAAGCACTTCATCTCAAGGGAGGGCGGGGAAGGACCTAGCCTATTCTAAACAATACTAGGAATATCTGTTATCTCAACTGCCCACCTGTCTCAGACCCCAGTCTAAGCAATAGCCTTGCACAGAAGACCCTCCCTGGTTAGACTGACCCCAGCATATCAGGTGACACGAGAGCCAAGGCACCAAAATGTCACAGCCTCCTTGCTGGCTAAATTCAAATGCAGTAAGACAAGCAGCCTTGGGAAGCACGCAGAAATATTTGAGGAAGATGAGACGTGCACACTGGATGTGTTTTCATAGAGTCCAGGTAAGCAAGAATTTAGCACCGAAAGGTGCGGGGAAACCTGAGCCCAAACTCATGCTTACCGTCAGCATCAAAATCCAGCCTAACAAACTACTGCATAATAAGCCACTACACCATTTTCTTTCATTTTTTGTTTTTCTGACCTGTATAGTCTCTTGTACAAATACAGTTAATAGCATTACATCAGCAAATAACTGTTCGAAGCTGCCTTTGCTCCCACTTCCCACTCCCTAGCCTCGCATTCCCTCCGTTTGTCACATGGGATTCTAAGCTGGCCAGAAAGAAGGAAAGTTGACCTTCTGGTTAATACTTATTCCTAAAAAAATCAAGCTTACACTTTCTGTACCAAATCTCACAAAGGCCACAACATTGAGTCACTAAGAATTTCAAACCACCTCAGAATATAGACAATGGTGTGTTCTCTAGGTCTACGTCCAAGTATTTCTGAAACAGCTTCACTCAATTTTTGGTAAAATTGCACCAGTATCAAAGTTAAGAATTCTTCAAGGTCTCATTAGCAGGAACTGCTTTGAATTTAATCTTTCTAATGACTTAGCAAATATAGAATGTGCTAGCCAAAGTAAACTTGCTTTTGAAGAGAAAGTATATTTCATCTCCTATCACAAAGTAATTTTTAAAAACACTATCATGAAACTCAGACATGATTAACCAGTCACTTCCAAAGTATAGATGTAACTCATTTTACGCGTTCACTATGTTCCTGAAAATTTGTATGAGGATTTCAATCTTTAAATAGTTGTGATTTCAGAGGTGCTCTATCTTGTCCTATTTATGTTCTGCTTGGAAAAAGAGCTAATATTTTACTCAGTTTCTGTATCACCCAGCTCACCATAAAAATGTTCTAATAAGAAAATATTCTAAAAGAGCCCTAGGGTGTAAAAGGATTCTTTCTTGCTTTAAATAATTACCCCCATATATTTCTCTTAAGTAGATGCCACAAACCAGGTCTCATTCACGTGTTGACTCGCTAAGTCTACACAGTTTGGCCCTGAACCTGACACACTGGCTCCCAAGGAGAGCGCTCTGCACACAGCCTGCAGGCCCCGTCTCTCGTGGGTGGCTGATGTGGTGGCAGCTACCCCGGGGAAGAGACACCCTCGGAAGAGAACCCGTTCCTGCAAACACTGAACCTTTCTCTCACACACCAGACCCCTCGGGACAAGAACATTCTAAGGAAGTGCAATTCCAAGGACAGGAAGACGTAAGTCTCCACGATCCTCCATGACAGGGATCTCACACACACGCAATTTTCAGGCCCTATGAATGCAAATCAAGAGGAATGAGTGTGCATGGAGCCGACAACAAGGTCTAGGGAAAGAGCTGGCTCGTGTCGCAGCTTGACCACTGGCTCCTAGGTCACCATTCCTCTGGCCTTCAGCAGAGTAATAGCAATACATGACGTCACTCCTCACAGGCCTGTGAGGTAGGGGTGTGAAATTAGTAAATTGATTGTCGTCATGCTTTTCAATCCTACAATCAAGTGGTGCCAAAGAAGGGCAGCTTATGTCCCAATAAAGGGCTGTCACTTCCTGTGAGTATGCCACTTTTACCCCCTGTGTACTTTGCAACCCTTCCGACTTAGATTTCCACCAGTCTCTAAGGTGTTTGCCAAAGGAATGGAAGGGAGATGGAAAGGAAGGAAGGGTCCTGCAGACCAAGCAAAACATAAACTCTGCATTCAAGCACACCGGTCACAGAGTGTCTGGCTTTCTCACCTTGACTCCTGGGAAGTGGGGAGGTCGAGAGAAGGACGGCACCTGACCGAGCCTGCCATAACCAAAGGACAGATAGAGTAGAGGGAAGCCCACCCACTCCCCCGGGGCTCACGATTGACGCTGTTGTGCTTCAGCCTCTGCCCTCCGCAGCCGGTTCACCTCAGGGCTGGGCATCACTGAAACTGCGGGTTCTGGAAGCCTCTTTGCTCCTGCTTGCCTCTGCTGGGGCGCTCCCAGGCCCTGTGACTGTGGGCTTGTGCCCGCGCAGCGTGTGGGCATTCAGCATCTCCAGCAACAGGTCGTAGACTGGAACCACGTTTTTGCACTTCATGCTGAGTAGGTGTTCCATGCCCTTGTTACTGCGGGGACAAAAAAGTGCTGAGAGACGCAACCACGGGTAGCTGATTTCGCCCCCAACTCACCCACACACAGCAAGTCCACCCCAACTCCCAACCGCCCTTGCATCTCCCTCAGCCCTTTGTTCAATGGCATCTGGCTCCTTCAATAATCTCCACCACCGACCTACAGTGGTCTGGCAGCAGCTGGCACAGTGCAATCGATTCTCACTGTTCACACTTGTAAGTCCTATAAATTTAACACAAAGACTGAATTAACAAATACTGAACCATTACTTCTGGGTAAATACCAGGTTCGCCTCCTGAGAGGTCTGCTCACAATTTTTCTCAGTTGATTAATATATAACCTTAGAAACTAGCATATAACCTATGTTTTGTTTAAAGACACCTTATCAAACATAAATCATTGATCAATTAACATTTAACTCACAGCCTGGATGTGAGTTATACAGCCATGTATGTGTGTGTATAAATACATATACACATATACACACACACAGCCTGTGCCTAGATGAAGCTTATCCAACACACATTTCTCCACAAGGCGCATCACAGTCTTGTGCACTTAGGAACAACAGACAGCACATCAGCACTATGCTTGGGGGCCATTTTTAAACAGTGAGATTGCTAAGAGCATAAAAGTGTAAAAATATGGCAGTAAGGGACATTTGCTTACACTATGAGAACCGAAACAAGATAGGCATCAGCTCATTTGCCCTCAACAGGGGATGTAAGCGTGGGTAACTCAAGTTTTTTGCCACTCTGTGACTGTCCAAGAATGACCTCAAGAGAGCCATACTGGTTTTTAGGGTTACAAATAAATTTTATAAGTAAGCAAATATGAAATCCAAAACTAGGAGGATGGACCATCCGGTCTACAAATGGTTGTGTGCTGGGCAGTCATTAAAGAGGAAGCAGAGGCAGAGGTCTTTTTTTATTTCATCCCCTCATTGAAATTCTTGAAGTGTATGTTGTCTTCCACTCAGCCCCTAGACTGTCCTCAGGTGAGCGGTGATTGCCTTCCATCCTCATCTTGCTCTTCCAGCCCCAGGGCAGGGCTGCCCCTGGGGTGACAGCAGGCACTGAGCCTCAGCGTGTGGCCATCATGCCCCAGCTTAGATCTCCTGAACTCACTCCACCTGCCTTCTCAACCTTGGGGTCACCAGTCCTCTTAGCCTCATCCTTAATATCCTGAGGCTGTAGCCTTCCCAGATACCAGCCTCAGGAGCTGATCCAGGAGAACTGGGCTGAGCCTCTCAGGAAAATGACTCAGGCACCAGCCTGAGGGGGAAGGAGGGGTGGAGTTCATGTGAAGGGGGGAGTCATCCCTTTCAGAACCCCATAAACAAGCTAAAATGCCCAGCAACTGAAGAACAGATGAACCACCGCAGGCTGCCATGAAGATCTGAAAAGGTGTCCCAGGACATTCATTCACTGCAAACGATGTGCTGACCTTCAGTTACAGGCATGAGGACTGGAAGATCCGCATTCCCGCTCAAGGATTCATTTTCCTTCCAAGATGGCTTTATCCATCTCAAACCGACAAACACTTGTCCTAAAACTCTTCACCCTCCTCTGAGCATGTACACCCCGCCCCGCGCATGCACACACATGCACCTAGGGGAGCAGACCCCCGGGGGTTTTACCTGGCATGCCTGACGTGCGAAAGGAGCATCAGCAGGTTAGCCAGGCGAATGGACTGCTGCTGGGCAGGGATGCCACTCTTGGCGATCACCCAGACCAGGGCATCAGTCACGGCGTTCAGCAAGTGAGTCAGCTTCTGGCTGCTCTCAGCCTCCTGGGGTGCTGCAGTTAATGGGTACATACCTGGACAAAGAATAACAGTCACAGAAGCTGCTCTGAGAAAGGAAATGGAACTTGTGTGCTCAGCCATTAAGCGTGCCTATATTCTCCAGAAGGGGGGCCAAATTGTTCTGGGTTGCCCTGACACCTGCATGGGTTGGTGAAATGGTAAAAGTATGCGTCACCTCCCATTGTGTCCTTCCCCCAGAGCCAGTGCCATCCCTGTGCTGGGGGGAAAGCCTGGCTGAACACAAGGTAGATTCAGTGGCCTCTCCAAGTGCGCACCTGGGCCAGAGGAGTGGCCTTGCAAGGCAGTAAATGTATCCAGTGATCGGAAACCAGGGTCTGGTGGTGTCAGGTATGGCGCCAAATACATAGACCGGGATTGTCAGAAAGTGACAATGGTTTTACTCTTAGCCGCTGTAAGAGCCCCTCATCTAGGTGTAGTTAACCTAAGCACTTCTATGCCCACCCCCTCATGGATGCCACGTGCCGACAGCCATAGTAAGGCCACTGCAGCCTCTGTCCAGCCCTTGGCAACCCCTGTGCTGGCACCTTGCTGAGCAGGAAAACTACACAAGTGGAGTCAGACCTGTTTAGACTCACCACCTCTAACTCTGACCCCACCCCAGTTTACCCAGCTCCACTGCCTCAGGTCCGCATTTTGCAAAGCTGACTCATTTCCTAAGGTCCCCACAACCACCCCACGATATACGTTGCACCCCAACCCTTCCCCGCATTGTGTCTAGTTCCCCTCTGACTCTAGGTTCTGAGATACACAACCTCCCCATGGTTATAAAACTTCTCAAGTAAATCTCTTCTATTCTCTCCATCCATCCCTTAGTCCACCCTCCCTTCTCACTCACCACTCACAGCCCACCACCACCTACCCCGACTCCTTGATTCCAGAAGCAGAGGAATAATTAGATTCTCTTCCAGACTTTCGATTTCAAAGTAAGAATAAATAGTAAATATGTGAAATCAACAGGGGAGCTGCCCACTTTTGACTGTAATGAAAATGAAGGGTGGCTGGCACGCCATCATGCACAGAATCTGTTTTGGTAATTTTTGTTCTCTATAATTGGCATTTTCGGTTCAGTTAAGGTAACTCAGATCAACTAAGTTGAACACAGTTCAATTAAGGCAAAGGACACTGAACCACAATGATGCAATTTTAGTTCTTTGCTATGTCCCTCTACGATGTCTGATGATGCAGATTTAAAGTGTTCCTCTTTTATAATAGCTCAGAAGCTATAGTTCTAACCCACCTGCCCACCTCATTCTCCAGTGAGAAACGTCCTGACTCTCTCCACATCCTCAAACCTCCCATTGATCCTCGGAGCAGATGACCTGCCCTCCCACTGCAGGGGACAAAAGTCCTCACGCTTGACCCTATGTGCCCTTTCAAGCGACACAAATACAGATCGGCTCACGCATCATTAATGGCTTTCCTGCTCTTTTCATCCTCAGTCCCCACTACACTTTACCTTGAAACATTTCCAATTCCTTGAATTTGCCCTGCAAGTTGAACTTTCTGCTTAGGAACAAATCCTTCCCTCCATCCCCCATGTTATTTACATCCTTCCTCCTTTAGATCCCAACCTCGTTATGAACTTCCTTCTGGAAGCTTCCCTGCCCACCTTACCATCCCACCCTAAGTCTGATTTAGACTCACTTCTGAAGCTCTGGCAGGGCTGTGTGTCCCCAGCAAAGGGCACTTCACTGTCCAGGATCCTGGATGTCCACATACAAGCCCCTGGCTACCCTCCCACCATCAGTGAGACTGGACATAAGGGCCTATTGAGGACACGAACCCAGTTTGTTATTCATCATCTCCCCATCACCTGTACAATGACTTATAAACACTCATGAATGGAAAAAATAGACTGAATTCACATAGGTTCAAATTTTTGCATTGTTTTAACCAGTCACATCATCATAATTGAAATGATAACACCTGTTTATGCACAGGTATGCAAAAAATGATTCAATTGACAGGATAGAGAAAATTATTTGACGCTTATTTGTCCTAGATTGCCCTCAGCTACATTAGCAAGTGCTTTCTCTACCCTTTAATCTGTTCTGGTCACAAGGAAATACTCTCTCTTTGGCTTGTAAAAGGAGAGAAAATAGTTTATCAGCATAGTCATGCAACACCTAACAATACAGCTACATTCTGAGAAATATGTCATTAGGTGGTTTTGTCATTCTGCAAACATCAGAGAGTGTAATTACAAAAATCTAGATGGTAGAGTCTGCAGTATGCAAGTAATAAGGGGCCGTGCACTGGGACTACCATTACAAAGTCTGTGTCACTGAAACATCGCATCACGAAACATCGTGAAGCAACACATGACTGCACATGTCTCAGTGCAAAGTTTGAAAGATTGAAATATAAGGATTTTTATTTCATCTGTTGCCAAGATTGAAAATATAAAATCTTTGCACTATATACAGGGTAGTGTTCTCAGCAACATTACTCATAAAAAGCTAAAAGAGGAAATAAACCAAACATCTGTGAACTAATGAAAGGATAAACAAAATGTGGTATTATCCATACACTGGGATATTATTTAGTCATCACAAAGGAGCGGGGAATACTTAATCATGCTACAACATAGATGAACACTGAAAACATTATGTTAAGGGGAAAAAGTCAGTCACAAGGTCCAAATTTTGCAAGCTTCCACTTATATAAACTTTCCACAACAGGCAAATCTATGCAGACAGAAAGGAGATTAGTGGTTGCCTGGGAGTATACAGGACAAAGACTGTGGAGTGATGGCTAAGGAGTACAGGCTTGTGGGGAGGTGATAAAAATATTCTAAAATTAGTTGTGATGATGGTTGCCTAAGTCTATGAATACACTAAAAACCACTGAATCGTATACTACAAGTATATGAATTATATCACAATAAAGCTACTGTTAAAAATATATACTAAATCTCAAAACCAAATAATAGTAACAAAAAAACTCCTCGGGTCTCCTAACATCTAAAATTAAAACTCCTTTTAGATAAAGTGTCTTGTTTCTTGGGTACCCCCTTTGTAAATGAACAGTCGTTGTCAAGGGTGCACAGGGGTCTTCTATAGGTTATGGGGGCAGCACAGCTCCAGGGGGCCTAAACTCCAAATTGAAAAAGGGTTTAGGGATAACAGCCATTGTAGTTTGGGAAAGAAATAGTCTATATCAATTTTAATATGGGGGAGGTTTTATATACACGAAAAGATTAACCTCTATAAAGTCTCCCTGGCAAGGCACTGGGCTGACGAACCCCATTTTGCTTAGCCTGATGTCTGCTCAGCAGAGCCACGCCTGCGCTTTGGACACCACGCACCCTCTTGCTCCCTGAGCAGGTAGAGAGGACCTGCTAAATGGCAGGCCCTGGCCAGGGACAAGGGACAAGACATGATGCCCCATCCCTCGGTCTGCTTAATGCCAGACACACAAGAAAACAAAAATTACCCCCTCAGAAAGTTATTTCATTTTAGAGCAAAATTAAGTTACTGTTCATGAAACTAGAGTTAAAAACAACAACAACAGGATCTTGGCACAATGCCTCACTGATACCAAAGAAAGTAAAATAAGATCAAGGACATAATCTCCTCTCTTTATCACCTGGGAGCAGCTGTGCACTCCTCTCACTGGCCTACCTGATGGTGGGTAGCACACGGGGGACGTGGAGATCCCCCCCACACACAAGATTTGCCAGATTCTAAGTGTTCCAAAGATGAAGAGAGACGTTTTCTTTGACTAAAGACAAATCAACTCTAATAAAATAATAATCCCAAAATAATAAAAATCCCAAAATACTAACCAAAGGAAAAATGTTTTGGCTTCTGGGAGGTATACGTGGCATTTGCTTGCTTGCTCTGGCTGTAACTGTTCCCTTTCTCTCTACCTCCTCCTCCAGCACCATGAGAGGCTGGTGTTGGAAAGGTGCCAGTGACGTGAAGCCAGCAGGCTGATGTCCACAGTGCTTTGCCCCAATTTCTTCGTCAATAAGAAAGGACCCATCTTACTGGAGGGGATAATTCTAAGCAAATTAAGTCATAAGGAGAAAGACAAATAAGATAATGTCACTTACATGTGGAATCTAGAGAAATGAAAAGGGCCAGACAAAACCAAACCAGTAATGAACCCTAGAAATCTGTGGAGTTGAGGCTATGAGATGGGGAGCAGGAGGAGAGCACCATGGACTACGGTGGAGCTGAGGGGGGGTTGGTGGTAGTGTGGTGCGCATCTGAGGAGGTGTGAGCCTATGCCTTTGAATCCCATACAGTGCTATAAACCAGTGTCACCTCAAACAACAACCTCCTCCACCCATTCACTTCACAGGAGCTCTCCCCATAAATTGAGTGAACTAGGGTTAAGCTGATGTCTCTTAATAGTTTTCTTAAGGTAAAATAGGATTGCCTGCTTCTCACCCTCTATTTCTTTCACTGAATGAAAAGTTTCATCTGCAGAACAGTAAAGTCACCACTTTCCTGATATTGGTGATTTGTATCTTTTTTTCCCTTTATCCTCATCATTCTGGCTAAAGGTCTATCAATTTTATTGGTCTTCTAGAAGAACTGGGTTTTGGTTTTATTGATTTTCAGTTACTGTTGTTTTTTTTTTTTTTCTGTTCCATTGATTTCCACTCTAATCTCTATTATTTCTTTTCTTCTGCTTACTTGGGGTTTCACTTGCTCATCTTCTCTGTTTCTTAAGGCTGGAATGTAATGTCCACTAATTTGAGACCTTGCTTTTATTGTAAATGAGGTTTGATTGCTATAACTATTTCCTCAAACTATTGCTTTGGCTATACAAACTTTGCTATGTTGTACTTTCACAATAAATTCAAAATACTCTCTAATCTTTTTTGTGTGTGTTGTTTAATGTCTAGAAGTTAGGGATTTTGAGAGATCTTTCTATTATTAGTTCCCAATTTACTTGTCAAAGAAAATATTTTTTTATGATTTAAGTCCTTCTCGATGTATTGAGACTTGTTTTAAGTCCAGAATATGGTCTATCCTAGCAAATACTTCATGAGCATTTGAAAGGAATGTATATTCTCCTGCTGATAAAGGTGTTATAAATGTCAGTTAGGTCAAGTTGGTTGACAGTGTTGTTCAAGCCTTTTCTACATTTACTGATTTTCTGTCTACTTTTTCTATCACTTATTGAGAGGTATTAAACTCTCCAAGTATAATAAGCAATTTATCCATTTCTCCTTTTAACTCTTAGCATATTTGGCATAATATATTTTGAAAGTTCTCCTATTTGGTGCATAAATGTTGAGGGTTTCCGTTCCTTTTTGATGAACTGACCCATCCATCATTATGAAAGAATCTAACATTTACATTTCTATACCTAACTGATCTTTTTAGCAACAGTTCCACCTTGCTCACCTTGCTTGTTTATTCAACCTGACAATCTTCCTTTTAATTGAGGTGTTTAAGATATTTGTGCTTCGTGTGTAGAGCTGAGTGTTAATTTATCATATTGTGGTTTTCTATTTCTCCTATTTATACTTCCCTTTTTTTCCCCTTCCACCTTCCTTTGGGCTATTTTTTATGGGAGCCATAGGTTAGTTGGTAGATTAACTCTAGTTCTCTGTTGACTTATTTTAATGGATGCTTATTTTAATGGATGCCTTTGGTTTGTGATTTATTTAACTCATTACAGTTTACATCTAACTAATGTATAGCACTTCATGTACAGAACAAGAACAGTATATGTCCATGCTCTTGTGATGTTTTATTCTACATAAGCCCACAATATAATTTTGTTTTAAACACTAGATTATCTTTTAAAAGTATCTTTTAAGTAGTGAGAAAATTCATATTTACCACATCATTACCCATTCCAGGTCATCTTTATTTCTTTATGTAGGATCCATATTCCCATCTGGCATCCTTTTCCTCCTGCTTAAAGGCCTTCCATTAATATTTCTTATAGTGCAGGTCTGTGAACGATGAATTTTTTCAGTTTTCACATGACTGAAAATATTTTTATCTTGCATTCATTTTTGAAAGGCATTTCATTTTTAAGTAATTCTACAATAATAGCTTATTTTTCTTAAAGTAATTTAAAGACATTATTCCCTTGTCTCTTTGACTTGCATACAAACAGAAATTTTCTGTCACAATTTTTAATTTGCTTCCCTGCATGTAATATCATTATTCTCTGGCTATTTTTAAGATTTTTCTTTATTACTGATTTTAAGCAACTTGATTATGATGGTCATTGTTAATTTTCTTTGTTTCTTATGCTTGTGATTCACCAAGCTTCCTGGACGTGTGTTTATAATTTTCATTAAATTTGGAAAATTTTCAACCATTGTTTCAAGCATTTTTTCTCTTCCCATCCCATGACTCCAAATTCATGTATATAAACAACTACATTGTCCCATAGCTTCCTAACAGTGTTATTTTTTTAACTCTTTTTTTCTTGCCATTACTTTTTGATAGCTGATATTGCTATGGCTTCACAACACCCGTCTTTTCTTCTGCTATGACTAATTAGATGTAAATTCCACTCAAACGTAGTTTTCACATTTAGAAGTTCAATTTATGTGTTTCATATTTTCCAAGTCTCTCCTTAACCTGCTCATCCTTTCATCTACCTTTTGAAGACATGGAATATATTTACAGTAACTGTTTTAATGTCCTTACCTATTAACTCTATCATCTGTATCGGTTGGGAGTATTTTCCAGTTGACTGGTTTTTTCGTCAACAGAGGTCAAATTTTCTACTTCTCTGCAATGCTTGTTAATTTTTGATTACCAGGAATTGTGAATTTTACCTGGATGGGTGATGAATATTCTTGTATTCCTTTAAATATTATTGTACTTATTCTGGGATGCAGTTGAGTTACTTGGCAATAGTTTGATCCTGCATGTTTGCTTTAAGGTTTTATTTGGTCAGGTCAGACCAACTTTTAGACTAAGTCTAATTTCACCTACTACTGAGGCAATATTTTTCTGAGTATTATGCCAGCATGTTACACGAACAACTCCTGGCCCTCTGTGAACTCTAGGGCGCTCGTTCTGTGTGCTCCTTTCTGGTGGTTCTTTCCTGTTCTCAGTTAGCGTCCTCATAAACATGAGAAGACTAGAACATAGCTGAAGACTTGAAGGGAACCTTCTGCAGCTCTCTGAAGTTGCTGTTTCTAGCTCTTTCCAACCCCAGTGCCATCCCCTACTCAAATCCTAGCTACCTTGGCCTTCCCAAACTCAAACTCAATCTTCTCAGTTCAGGGAGAACACTGTGCCTACTTGGGTGGTCTGTCCTTATACCACAACCTGGAAATTGGCTTCAGGTAAAAAACTGGGCAATCGAGGTGCTCATGTTGTTTGTGTTCCTTCTCTCAGGGATCATGTTCTGTGTGGTCTGTTTTGTCAATGTCCTTTGAGTTTTAAAACTTTTATGTGGAAAAGAGTATTCTGTCCTAGTTTTGTTTTTAACTCAATCTGCAAATAATTAAATGAAAAAAAGCTGTGTCTTCAAATATTTAAGATCTAGCACAGAAAATGCCCACCTCTCCAGATACTGGAAAATTTCCAATAATAACAGAATCCCATTTTCCTAGCGGCAATGTTAATTAGAAGAAATTCAAATTTGATAGTTGTTATGACTTTCAAACAAGAAAGGAACTTTCTTAAAAGAAGATTTTTTAAGTTTGTATTTACCGTAAACATCTAGTAAACATCCACTGCCACAAGTGGTAATTACATCACATGCGCTTCGCCTCTGTAGTCCTCTCACTATGGCAGCTCCGTCAGGTGCCGCACAAGGAGCTCCACAGCCTTAGTCTTTCCCATTTACACAGAAGATGCTTCTCACTTTCACAGCACAATATGATGTCTCAGAGACCAAAATGACCGTAAGGAATCCTGCCACACATAAGGATTTATACTACAAAGTGTTGTAACAAGAAGCAAATTACTTTCCAAGAACCATTTTGTTGCACAGAAGAGATCTCAGTTATTTCTACAAGTAAAAAAAGTCTCATCATATGGCATTTGATGATCCTCCTGTGCCAAGGTGGGAATGTACTTTTCAAGCAAATCCTCCCTTTTACAAAGACAGAAATGGCAGTGTGTATGAGAAACTATCAGTAGACAGGTTCAGAGAAAAATCAGAAAAAGATGATTTTCATCCCTAATCAATTTCAAATGCTGGACGTTTCCTGTGTGGGCATCAACCTGATCACCAAAATAAGCTGGGCTATCATGTTAATTTGTAAAAGGCAAACAGTAACAAGAAATATCAAGGCGGTATCAGAAACCCCTAGGCATTTAGGAATTGTCTTGACTTTTCCTACAATTTTCATTTGTCCAACAATTTACCATTTCTACTCACAAATTGTTTGCTTTCCAGAGTGCGATAGCAAGTCCATTGGGTGCAGGGAAAATGTCTGTTAGGCAGGTAGGGCCAGACTGAGACCCAATTAGCAAATACCTTCACGTGACCATCAGATTCTTTCCTCTCCTCCACTTCCCTCCTCTAAGACCTGACCATGCCCCCAAGATCCAGCCATCTCCTGAATAGCACCCCATGCTCTATACCAGGGCAACTCAAAGGATGATCAGCTGCCAGTTCGTAAAGAGATAAGTAGGAATTGAAGGTAAGCATCTGAAAATTTTATAGCAACTGACAGAGTACTTTTAAATCACTGAATGTAATAACAAAATCTAGGACTTGCATTTTGACTTTCATTTCACTTTTTGAGTAGCTTATTTTCACTATATTGACAAAAGTAAGTCTAAAACAATTCAGGAATTAAAAAAGAAAAAGAAACCTAGCCCTTTTGAAGGCTAGATTTTCCCCTTCATAAAACTAGTACCAATGCCTAGGAGCAGGTGGGAACATTAGGGAGGAAATGAGTATAGGCTGGCGGGGAAAAAGTCAGGAGGCTTCAGATCAGGAGACAGCCTGGGAACCAGACAGCTACAGGCTTTAAATTAAGTTTTGACTGGGGCCTCCCGGGTGGCGCAGCGGTTAAGCGCTGGGCTGTGGAGCTGTCGGCAGCACGCGATGCGAGTTCGACACCCAGCCAGGGAGAATCCCACATGGCACGGCAGACCTCTCCTGCCTCGCCCGCTGCTCCCCTCAGCAGTGTATTTCTGATCTGCCTGTTCTGCTCCCCACTCTGTCTCTGGTGGACCCTCTCGCCC